>PYHX02000255.1:0-27864 GCA_004302925.2 Cochliomyia hominivorax | reverse complement strand
TATATATTTTATTTATTATTTATTTATTTATTTATTTATTTATTTATTTATTTATTTTTAAATCTAATTTGTCGATTTCTAATTAACAATTTATGAAAGATCTTGGCTTGAACTAAGAGGTGGCCTTAGATATCGGTCTATTTCTTTTGATATATTAAATCGCTTTTGCTAGTTTCCTTAGGGTTATAACAAATACTCAGGCAGAATTTCATTGAGCTGTGTCCATTATTATGGACGTGAGCGTGCCAACTACAGACAGACAGATATGTCCTCTTCACCACTTGTAATGGTGGAGGGTATAAATATGTTATATAATTTCTTTAATAATTTGTTTACAGTAATTTTAGAAAAACGCATTGAACAGGCACAGTTATGTTAGAAGTGTTCTTTAATGAGCAAATAATAAAACATCTATGCCAGTTCAAGTTAAGTCTAGTTAAGGCTTAACCCAGTTATAGTCAATAATAGTTGCGTTTTAGTTCTCTTCCATTTGTCGGTTTATTATGTTCTAGAACGTTTTTGTACTGTCCTAGTTCAGTTGTAGTTCTGTAATACTTCTGCTAGTACAGTTATAGTTTACTGCTAGTTAAGTTCTAGTTTAGTTCCAGTTAAGTTCTAGTTAAGTTCTAGTTAAGTTCTAGTTAGTTATGGTTCAGTTCTTGTCTATTTGTAGTTCAGTTCTAAATCAATTTTAGTTAAGTTCTATTCAGTTATAGGTTAGTTCTAGTTCTGTTAAGTTCAGTTCTAGTTCACTTCAAGTTCAGTTCTACTCAGTTCTAGTTTTACTTCAGTATTTGTTAAGTCCTAGTCCGGATTAGTTCATTTATAGTTTAATTCTAGTTCAGTTCTAAATTAGTCCTAGTTCAGTTCTATTTTTAGCTCTATTTCAGTTCTAGTTTAGTTCTAAATGAGTTCTAGTTAAGTTCTAGTTCAATCCAAGCTCTGTTTTGTTCTTCAATATTCAGTATGGGACTTAACTCCGTTGAAATAATTTTCACTTGGAATAATTTTTAGTGGACTTTTTGATCGGTTTAGATTGATTCATCACCATTTTTTTGTGCAATTTTCCATTGTAGCAAAGATTTTTCTACTATAATTTTTATTGCTATAAACATAGACAGATCAGCACATTTAGACTGACAGACAAGCGGTCATGTTTCTACATTGTAAATTAATTTGTTTAGAATAAAATCGCAGTAAAAAAGAAATTATTTCAAATTGCCCTGCCAATTTATGATTTTGTTTTTTTTTTACTTTTTTATTTGTAATTTGTGCTAAAAATCTACAATAATGCGGGTGTTTAGACCCAAGAAAAAATATTTATGCAAAATGAAAAGATACATAAAATTAAGACAGACAATTTCTTTGTGAAAAATACATAACAAACTAACAACGAGGGTTGTGTGGGAAATGTTTACTAACATATTTTTTTTTGAAAAACTTAAGTCAGTAGTACAATTAAGCATACGTTTTTGAATATTCTTAATTTAACTTCCCTTTAAATATGTTTTATTAGGCACAACTGTACTTTTTGCATTCCTCTGACGTTAATATTCGCCCACACAAATTATGTTTTGCTATAATTTCTAAACATGTGTTCTTGTTAGATAGAACAATAATTTTAATCAATATGATTAACTAAAAAATATTTTTTATTGAATATAATTTCATTTGATTCCAAAATCATTTCCAACACCTCAATAGTCACTTTCTATAAGATCAATCGTTTGGAAATTAAACATTATAACTTATATGAGTGACAGAATGTCAGTTTGTCTAATTTATTAGTTTAAGTATCTAAAACAAATTAAATGGAATCAATTGAGTCATGTGTGTGTTTTGTTGTTGTTATTGTTGTCTTTCCTATTTGTTGTTGTTTCTTATAAATATTTTATCTCGGATAAGATACCATTCAAACAGGTATTTGGTTACATGAAAGTAAAAAATATTAATTTGTTATTTAATTTTATCCACCGACAGAGTTTATCATAACATTTAAACAAACATTTGTTAAATATACGTAAAAAAGAGAGATAAGTTAAATATTATTATATAATAGTGAGCGTGTGAAGTTTTCAATTCGTATATATATATAAGGTCGTTTTGAGGGGATTTTTCAAACTTTAATAGGTTTTTTATATACTAAGATTGAGTAAATATGTTCCTTCTTCCATTGACCTAATGGTCATATATTTTTATAAGGAAAGATTAAAATGTGTTCTCTTTGTATAATCTTTCCTATAGTATAGATATTTGAGTAGAGATATCTGAGTTAATATATATATATATATATATATATATATATATATATATATATATATATATATATATATATAATATATATATATATATATATATATATTATATATATATATATATATATATATATATATATATATATATATATATTTAGATGCATTTATTTATTTATTGGAGTGCAAGAGAGACAAAATTTAAAATTAATGTAAAACAATTGACTTACTATATTTTAAAGAATTTCAGTTACTCGTTACTCAGCTGCTCGTTTTGTATTCTTACCTAAAATGAGAAGAAAGAAAATATAAAATTTAAAATCTTTTATTAAATATATATATATATATATATATATATATATATATATATATATATATAATATATATATATATATATATATATATATATATATATATATATATATATATATATATATATATATATATATATATATATATATATATATATATATATATATATTCTGGTAGTGTTGCTATAATTTTTACAAATATCTTCCCAAGAATTTTTCAAATTAGTTATATCTGACATTTTTTGGAAATGCCTCATAAAGTTCTTACAATATTATACGCTGTTGGAGACTCTGTGTTTTGCTCTGATATTATTTTATACCTTCCAAAAGTGTTGGTCAAATTCTCATGCCTAAACTCATTTTTTGTTCAGACTGTTTGTTTTCCTAAACAATATAAAACTCTAAATACCGGTTCATAATAAAAATATAAATGAATATCTAAACAAATTCAAGATTCAAACGCAAAATTTTTCCTAAATTTTTAAAAAGGGAGATTAAATTTAATTAACAAAAATAAAAGTCAGCAAATCGGTTCATTAGAAAAAATAGGGAAAAAGTTTTGATACCACCCAAATTAGGGTATCATTAAACTAACACTTTTAAAATTAGTTTACTAATACTTGTCAAATTCATTTATTTTGATATATGAATAGATAAATAAATTTACAAGGGGCGGACCAAAACATAGCCCAACACCTATTTAAAGCCCCTACCTGAAATATGGTTTTAAGCTTAAATATGAATTATTATTTTTTGAATTTATGTACATGATGTTTCTAATTTTTTAAGGCATATCGGTTCATATTAAGCTCACTGGTCTGGTCTCACTGTTTACAGTTAAAAATGTTCAGAAACACTATCCGAGTTACAATTTAAACTTTTAGATCTCATAAAATTAAGTTTTATACGCTACACCACCATAGGAGCTTGGAGTGTAATGCGTGTGTGCTGATGTTTGTAACATACAGAAAATACGATGTAATCCACCTTTGAGTATACCATTCGACCTAAACTTGCTATTCTGTCCCTCTGTCTTGCTAGCTGTCCGGCTGGCTGCGCATGTAATACTGTACATGTCGTAGTTTTATATATTGATGAAATTTGGTAGATAATAGTATTTTGATCCAAGGAAGAAGCCTTTTGTTCGGTCCAATATTTTGACAAATGTCCTCACGTGTTTAACTTAATAAAATTCATAGATATGAAGATGTTAACATTAAATTTGACGCAAACAAATTGGGAGTCAGCCCAAATTCATATGTCATAAATCGGTCCACAATTAGCCACAGCTGCTATGCAGATTCACTTCCAAATATCATTTTAAAATGCATAAGTTTCAAAATATTTTAGCATTGTGAAGATGTTTCATATTTTAAAATCTATGCAACCAAAAAATATTCTACCAAAATGTGTAAAGACGAGTCCAAATATTCCTATTGCCCTTATATACATCCGCTGAATTTTTAAGAAAAAATTGCATAAATCTCTCATATCTCATATGGGTATGAAGAAAATATATTAAATAGGTCTATTTTATAAAAGCAGGAATCATAAAATCCGATTCTACGAGGATAAATCAATAATGTTCCATACCTGCGCAATGGTGTTGGTTATTATATAGTCGGCCTCAAGCGACTATTTAATTCTTACTGTTTTTTTTTTTTGGGGTATTGGGATACTTCTCCCTCATTTAAATTTATATTTAGAATATAATAGTTGGTTCCATTGAGCACCATTAGGCGCCTAAAAGGCTTTATAATGCATTTATTGTTATTTTCCAATAATTAAACGTTTTTATGGAAAAATTCTGTAATAAATATCATAAACACAATTGTACAATAATTCATTATTCTTGAAATCTTAAGGAATAATTGTGCATTCATTCATCCATTGTTGTTGTTTTGTTGTGCAACAAAAATCTCTATTTAATCATTTTAATTAAGCGTGACCAAATATAACACGATACTCTTTGAAGAGTATATATTCACTCACTGCACATTTGCACAGTGGGAAAAGAAAATTTTACAATTTACTTTAAATTTTTTCATATAATGTAGAAAATACATTTTTCAGCCCACTGTGCAGTTTTCAGTTTTGTGATGACTTTCATGACTCCAAAAAAATTGCACATAAATAAAAAATTTTTGATATAAATTAGTCCCATGACCAACAATTCTTATGAAACGGAAATAAAAGAGGAGTCATCATTAATAATTAAGGATGTGAATGAGTCGTTGTTGAAAAACAAAACGTCAAATTACTAAACAAAAATTTGTTGCAACTTTTCGGTGTTTGTGGCATTCAAATGACTCATACCACAAAAGACTCATTTTTAAGAAATTTTTAGATTTTTTTGCTGATATTTTTAATGGATTTGTTTTTCCTCATTTCTACAGATTTTAGAGAATTTTATATTCTTGTGTCCGCCTGCTGTCTATTAATTTTATAAGAGTTTTATAAGTGAAATATAAAAAAAAAATTGTTTGTGTGTTTTGTTCCATTGAATAAGCGCCAAATTTGTGCTCATTAGAATTTTTTATTTATTAACGAAACTTTTTAGAATTTTATAGGATTTATTATACCCTCCACCACCACAAGTGTTGAGGAGGGTATATTAACTTTATCATTGTCGTGTGTAGCGCTAAGAAGAAATCATCTCAGACACAAAAATATATATAACTTTGCATCAAATCAAAATCTGAGTAGAATAGGTTTGTCCGTCTGTCTGTCTGTCTGTCTGTCTGTCTGTCTTTTGTTGGCACACTCATATCCACAATTATTGACAGAAGCTTTCTATTTAATATCAATATCGATCTTTATCAAAAGATATAGACCTATATATTAGGTTACCTTCAAGTTCCAGCGAAGAAATCGACAAATTAGAATAAAGTTATATGTACTTCATTATGATATCAAGAGTTAGCAAAATCGGTTCAGTATAAAAGAAACTATATAAAAATTATTACTAATTATATGACTCCTTAAGGTTTCCTGTGTTATAGTTATAAAAAGCGATTATATATATTATATACCTTTGTGAGTGTATATGTGAGTGAGTATGTATAAACACAACTTATTTACTTACACGTATTTGTGATGGAGGTTATTGAAGTTACGGCATAACCGAATATATCGTTCTTACATATTTTTCATTTAATTTTTTTTTTTGCGTTTCAAAAACTTTTTTAATGAAATGATATTTTGTATTTGTAGTTGATTATTTAAAAGTTCAAATAAATATCAAATTAATGACAGTTATCATCCAAAAAGGCTTTAACGGTACAAAAACAATCATTTGATGTTTGTATCAAGAGAGGCAAATCTCCCGGAGTTTAGGAAAGTGAAAAAATATTGCTCTCTTGTAGAAAGGAAATTGAGAGCATTTAAACAGTTTGAGGTTCACAATTTCTTAACTTTGAGAGTCATAAATAAGGATCATTAAAAAACAGTGATGAAAACTTGGAGAGGGAGAGCAATTTCCAGAATGCTGTGAAAGACATTTTCATAAAAGAATATTTAAGACATAATCGAAGGAGATCGGAAATTGAATAAAATATTATTTAAAAAATAAATTTGCGCATTGCTTTTATACGTTCTAAAAGCTCTTCAGCTAGAAAGAAGAATAAAAGTTTAAAATTTAACATATTAATGTCCTGCTCAATAATAATGCAATAATTATCAGATTAACATATACAGCTTTTGCTAGATCCCATAAAATTCACATTTTTCAGATCAGGACATTAGATAGGGAGAAGCATAGAAGTTAGAACGATTTCCTACGATCTTAAGATCAAGAAATTAGAAAATAAAATTATAAGCAACAATTGTGTTTAATGGAATAAATGATCAATAAAATCAGAAGGGGAAGAAGTTCAGAGAATAATGTTAGTAACAAAATAGGGGGAAAATGGCGAGATATATATGAAAATGAGATCAATATTTTGTCGAAAGTGTTAAACAAAATATCAAAAAATAAAATTTAGGAAGTAAAAAAGTGACTCTCAAAGACCTAAACATTTATTTGATTGTAGTGTTACTTTGATATTTGAGCTTAACGAACGGAAGAGAGAGAGAATCAGGAGAGATAATTTGAAAGGAGCATATGTGATTTTACTTGAGGCCGAATTTTCTGACAGCAAATTCTGCTTACTATAAACAACTGCTGATCATAAATTAGAACTTTCATTCATTGCAATTTTTTGCTGCTTTAACCACACAAAGACAAATGTATAGTAGCGTGGGTGGTCACCGCTATGAGAGTTAACCGATCAAAAAAATTGTGATTCTCACGAATTTTTATTGCTTTACTTACACAAATTCAAATATATAACAGTGTAGGTAGACACTCCTGGTTTAAGCTACTGATCTTGACGATCCGAAGAGAGAGTTAAATAGTGATGCATTTAATTACTCGACCCAAAAACTAATTTAAGATAAATGCTCTCAGATCATCTATTTAAATTTTCTTTATGTTGAAATCTTTAATTGTCGCTTTAGTATTAAACCATAATTCCTCAAAACTATTCTCTCACCTAAATTATAATTTAGTTCATAATTTTAATTGCACGTTAAATGTACTTTTTTTATTCATTATAACCTAAAAAATGCATTTTTACATCTGTCTAGTATTTTGTTAGCGTGTTGAAAACATTTATTTGTTTCCTTTTATATTTTGTATTCTATGGATTTAGATTTTATGTCTGAAACTAAATTTTTAGTCTTTATAGAACTATAAAAGGAAAAATATCTCATTACTTTGCAAAAAAAAGAAAAAGAAAAAAATCAAAAAGATATTTAACATTTTACAAAATAGTTTTATAGTAAAAATATATATTTTCATAATTATCATTAAATGCGTTAAAAAAATATTATCTTTATGTAGAATTTTAAGTGAATATAATGAAGAGTTTACACATGAGTGTATACAAAGTAAATAATGTGTAAAACATGTAAAAATTATAGTTGTAATTAAATGTTTTTTTTTAATTACACGCTTTAAGCGTAATATTATGAATATTAAAAAATACCGTTTTTTAGTAGTTCATTATTAACCATAAATGTAAATAAATATAGACAAATTGTATATAATGCATGTAAATGTAATTGGATCACATAATAAAACATGTTTTGTATTTTAGTTCTATTTTCAAAATAATTGTTCAATTTTAATTGTGATTGATGCTAAAAATATAAATATTAATAAAATTAACTGTTAACCCATTAATGCCTATGAATTTTCCTAGAACCTTAAATATGAGTCACAAAACTGAAAATCGGTAGATCCAAATCTGAAATATTTTTTTTTTTTTTTTTTTTTTGCAAATTTATAAATAATTTTTTCCTAAAAATTTTACCAATTTAAACATAATAATTTATTAATGCAGCGAGATTAAAAAATTCTTAACATACATATATGTTAATAAGACCCGAAACCATTAAAATTTCAGTTTTAATTTGACAGTTTAAAATTTAATCACTTGTGTTGCTCGATCTATTAATCTGCCACACTTTTAGACACTTTTTTGCTCTTCAATTCTCTTTTAACAAGAGCTTAATATCTCTTCAATGGCCATAACTCCGGGCAGTTTGGAGGATTTGCATCTCTTGGTACAAATTCTACTTAATTGTTCTTGTACCACTTAAGGGCTTATTTACTAGACTTACAGGATGCCAAGTCAGACCAAAAATAAGTGGACACATTTTGAAGTTTTATGAATGCAAGCAGTAAACACTCCTTGATATAAATTACCGTATTTACTGTGTCCTTTTGGAGCAGCTGCATATTGCTTGCCAAACCAACAACGTTTTTAGAAATTTTTATTGCTTGCAGCATTGGCAAAATAAAATTTTTAACCAGTTTAAATCTATTGGAACATACATTTCGACGTCCATTTCTGTGCCCTATTTTGGCCTCTAAATTCTTAGCAGCGTTTCTCTCAAGAACTTTTTGAACATTGTATGCTTTTAAACCTGTTTTATCTTTAACTTTTCGTACCAAGCAGTCCGAGCACTAAGCTAGCCGGGCAGCTTTCCTATCTACAGAAAACTTGGCGAATGAAAAGCACTTTTGAATTAAACAACACCAATTTTTAAAATTCGACAATTTTGACCAGATACTTATGTCTGGTAGCATAAAAGCTCATAATACAAATTGCCTATATAAAGCTAAGGAAGCATTGTTTGATGCATTAAACTACCAAGAACTGAGATCATCTTGATCTAAATCTGTTTCTTCTAAATTTAGATCCATAGAATGAAAACTAAAGTGGGCAAATTTCAATTTTTATGAGGAAATTAAATATAAATAATTGGTGCCTTTTATATATTAAATACTGATCTTCAACCTATTCCGATCTACTGATTTAAGTGCAAATAGTGTTCTGTACTAAAATCTTTAATAAATTTAAAGTTTTTAAATCATTTTATTTCTCTTATAATCATCTGACCAAAAAGGTTTATGTTTGGAATAACAATTTCAAAAATTCGGCACCACTTTAAAATTGACATCCTTAGGTCATGACCATTCCATAGATATATTGTTACGAACAACCTAAATGAGTATAAGAAAGAATTGATGTTTAGCTTTCAATCACCGAGAGTTTTGGTCGTCTCATTATATATTTAGATCCACTTAATTAGAATTTAAAATTTTTTATGAAAAATGATATGAAGCTGTTTGGCTTCTTTTAAATAAACTTTTCGAACTGATCTTCAAATAAAAAAATCCAGTTCTGTGCTAAAATTATTAAGAAGTTTGAACTCTCTTTGAGAAGAAAATTAATCTGTAATAATCTCAATAATTGCGATCATATTATTGATGTATAAATATTTTCTGACCTTAAAGGTAACGAAAATTATTCTAATCGAGGCAAGTATTTCTAAATTAATCGAGAGGAGAGTTTTAATGAATTTTTTTGTTTTTATTTTGAAATAAATTTACAAAATATTTTAATTACTAAAATCTGTCATGATCACCATGATCCTCAATAATGAATCCCATGTTAATTTAATTTTGTAATAAAAATACTTGAACAAAAACACATTTCCGTTAACCATAATTTAGCAAAAAAACTATAATTCTAGACATTTAATGTCAATTAACGAAATTAAATACCAACAAACATATATTTCGCCATTAATTTTAAATTTCTAAAAAAAAATTCATAAAAATGAAAACACAAGTCCACCACAATGCTAACAAATCAAAATTGCTAAACATATTAAAATTTTTGAAATAAGAAAAATAAATCTTTGAAGACTTTAGGCCCCACAAAAACTCATATACAAAATTATATATGTATATGAATTAAAAAAAATCCTCAGGTTTCACAATTCTCTATAGCATACAGAGCAACACATACAAAAACAAAATAATGGCGAAAAGAAATATTCAGAAAAAAAAAAAATAACGAACAAAGATCAGAGCAGAAAAAAATATTTGAAAAAGAATAGAATTGCAAATTTGAAAAAAAAATCAGACTGGGTTAGCAGAACATTTGAAAAAATAAAATAAGAAAAAACGCACCGAAATGAAACAAAAAAAACGAAATTCGAAATTTCAATATTTTTTAGATCACAAAACAAAATTTTCATTTTCGAAAAATCACTTCTTCTATTTTGCTAAAAGAAAAAAAGAGTCTGTGATCATAAAAACAAGAGAGGAAGGAAAGGGAGGAAAATGATGAGAAAGAGAGGGCAAGAATAATAAAATAAATTTTGAAGTGAAAATTATATTAAACAACCCACAGTGTTTTGAATGAAAAATAAAATGGAAATAAATCTGTAACTTCCGAACGACTAGACCGATTTCAATGAAATATTACATAGTGATATTAGACGTGTAATTTATGACCAATAATATTTCGATCATTATGTATGTCATATGGAAAGGTGAAGGTAGACAAATTATATATCAAGGTATCAGAAGTTATGTCTACTTTTCAATAAAATAAAAATTCGTTCTTTCCAAAATCCCAAAAAATGGTATTTTCCACATTTTTAACTATATCTTTCAAAATGATGTTCTACAAAAAATTTTAGAACATATCAGGCTTAAAAGAAAAGTAATTTTTTTAAATGCCTTTTCGAATATATTTGAAAAAAATCGGATAAAAATTGATGCAACTAGAGCATAAAAACTTTGCAAAAATCGATCAAAAGTAAAATTTTTAATTTTTTAAACTTAAGATCTCTTTTTAGGTCTTCATCAGCAAAATTAACTCACATAAAATTTTTAAAATCGGTTCAGATATAAGGGAATTTGGAGGACCCTACTCCACTGAAGGTGGTTGGGATTTATGCGTTTATGCTGATATTTGTAACATTCAGAAAATGGTGTTACACCCACCTTTAAATAAACCGTTTGACTCAGAATCATTTTCTGAATCGATTGAACGATGTCTGTCACATAAACGTTGTGAACAGTCTACAGGTCGCAATTTTTGAAACCGATTTCAATGAAATATTACATAGTGATATTAGACGTGTAATTTATGACCAATAATATTTCGATCATTATGTATGTCATATGGAAAGGTGAAGGTAGACAAATTATATATCAAGGTATCAGAAGTTATGTCTACTTTTCAATAAAATAAAAATTCGTTCTTTCCAAAATCCCAAAAAATGGTATTTTCCACATTTTTAACTATATCTTTCAAAATGATGTTCTACAAAAAATTTTAGAACATATCAGGCTTAAAAGAAAAGTAATTTTTTTAAATGCCTTTTCGAATATATTTGAAAAAAATCGGATAAAAATTGATGCAACTAGAGCATAAAAACTTTGCAAAAATCGATCAAAAGTAAAATTTTTAATTTTTTAAACTTAAGATCTCTTTTTAGGTCTTCATCAGCAAAATTAACTCACATAAAATTTTTAAAATCGGTTCAGATATAAGGGAATTTGGAGGACCCTACTCCACTGAAGGTGGTTGGGATTTATGCGTTTATGCTGATATTTGTAACATTCAGAAAATGGTGTTACACCCACCT
This sequence comes from Cochliomyia hominivorax, assembly GCA_004302925.2. Taxonomy (NCBI): domain Eukaryota; kingdom Metazoa; phylum Arthropoda; class Insecta; order Diptera; family Calliphoridae; genus Cochliomyia; species Cochliomyia hominivorax. The sequence continues at coordinate 16,307 of PYHX02000255.1, read as the reverse complement.
TTAAATAAACCGTTTGACTCAGAATCATTTTCTGAATCGATTGAACGATGTCTGTCACATAAACGTTGTGAACAGTCTACAGGTCGCAATTTTTGAAATAGCTCGATGAAATTTGGTACATATTAAGGACGAAATTGTTCGGTCCAATATTTCAGGTAACACCCATACAAAAGTTTTTCCCAGAATGAGGTTTTGAGGTCATAAAAGTCCAAATCGATTAAAACGAAATTTGGCACAGGTAAGTCTTACAATATTCTAAAACAATGAACCAAAATATGCAATGATCGGTTCTTTATTTTTTATAGATCCCATAAAAACCTAAATACCACAGGGCAAAAATCTCGCATATACTTTGATATTGGATAAATATAACCAACAATTTATGTGCTAAATTATACGAGGGTCGATTTATAATTTCATGTAGCCCCCAAATAGAACCCCTCCCAAAAAATCTTTTTAAAACGCATAAATAAACATAAATCTTGGTGTCACACCTATGTAGTGTATAAGATATTCGGTCAACTATATTTCTTACTTGTTTTTCTTTTGACACACTGTGCGACCTTAAATTTTTTATGAGTTTCTTTCATTATTAATAAATTCTGAAATAGTTTCTGCCCTCGAAAAGAAATTAAGATCATAAAAATATGATTTAAATTAAAATCAAATGGAAAGTGTCTGAACTAAGCTATCTAAACATATATACTAAATATCCATCAGATAGAATTTAAAACAAAGATTTCAATTTTATTTCAGTTTTGCTTGTTTCGTGTATTTTCGAATTGTTTCGTTAAGAAATAATTTTATAAATTTAGCATAAATGAACGACTTTTGCTAAGTGGCCAACAACACTTTCGCAATTTGTCAAACTAAGACAATAACAACAATTAGAAATGAAAATAGAAATAAGAATCGCCAAAATAGAATAAGAAGAAAAAATTCATGTAGGCGCAACCACTGGCACACAGCTTCTAATCAATTAATAATGCACTATGGGTGCGTATATTTAGACAATAAGAAACATTTTTTAAAACACATGGCAACAAAATTATTTAACATTCCACGTATTCCACAAAGAAAATAAAAATAACTTTAAAATATATATTTTGCGACATAACATATAGTCATGGTTATATATAGAAAAAAGGCGATAAATATAAATCGTTATGTCAAGATAAAAATTTGAGAAAAATATTTTTAATTTTAAACTTTATGTTCATAATTTCAGATATTTAAAGGCCAAGGGAATCGATAATTTTCTTAAAAATGTTCTTCGCCTTCTTGCATGTTAAATTTCGTATAACTTTAAAATTTGATCGATAAATCATTTAGGTACTGTTTTAGAAAATTTTTATCGAAGTAATTAAAAATAATATTCTATTTGTGGAACTTCTGAATTTTTTAAATATTTACAAAGTCTCCATAATTGTAACTTATAAGTCCAAAACTTTAGGACGATATATTTGCTAACTATAGTTGTTGTTCATGGCACATAAAAAGACAACTCTGTGGATGAAAAACTTGTTGTCGTCAGTATAACTGAAATCAGTTAAGAAATTATGTTCGTTGTCACAGACATCCCCACCACTGAACCCTAAAGTGGAATATACAGACATACACATTGACTAACATTTATACATGAATAAATACAAACCTTTTCTCGAAAAATAATAAAAATAGACTCTTAAAATTTGAGGCCTCTCAGATATTGGTCTATAATTTATTTGTTATTTGGGGCAATAATAACCGATTTAAAAAAATGTCAATATGATATAGGATATTTTGTCGGGTCGTAAGAATACTTTTAACAGACAGACGAATATAGCTAAATCCCGCCGATTTTGATTTCCCATTTGGTCTTACATATAGAATGACTAAAGGATGAACTTAATATATGCTCTTTCACATTTTCAGTTGGCTGTCGGCATAAAGTGGAACAAATAATAATAATGTTCTAGTTCCACCTTACTTTTCGGGAATTTTGAACACCTTGAATTGAATTAATTAAAATATTGCAAAACTGTTCAGATATTCTATGTTTAGACCGGTTAAATGATATGTTAATGGGTAAATAATAGAAATCTATAATAATATGGAGATCTCTATATGTATTATAGAGATCTGGAGGAGAATATTATATTACAAATAAAGCTATATAATTCTTGAGCATTTCGATTATATCGAATAGCAAGAAAATCAAATATAAAACAAAATTTGGACTTGTTATGTGGAGTATATTAAGGAAAAGTATTTTTTTAATTTGTCGGTTTATAAAGGATAATTCTACGAAAGTTCTTCGCTTGAATTTCGCTTGAATTTTTGTACGAATGCTATATTCAGCTATTTCAAATCTTTAATACCCTACATCACGATCAGTTTAGAAATAATTCAGGGTTCATATTAAAAAATATTAGGAGGTTTTCTCAGATATCGGTCTATAACTTTTTTCTTACTGAACCGAATTAGCCGGTTTTTTTTTATAGAAAATTTCTCAAGATAATGACATATACTTAGACGAAATTAAAAGTTCTATGAAGAGAAAAAGTAAGATTAATCTATGAGGTCTTTGCCCCTCAGTCCCTCTGAAGTCCATTATTTCGTTTGACACTTCGGTTTAAATATAATTGAATTACACCGAATTCAGCAGAAATTGTATAAAAAGTACTTTAAATTAATGTTAGGACATATATGAAAATGATCGAATGGATACATTGGAAGTATCAAATTTCTAGAACTACAAGAGTTCTTTAAAGGGTCTTAAGAATCTATATTATATAAATACTAAAGAGTCATATTATATAAAAAAAGTTCCTGACTACTTTCTGAATTATTTAAAGATCATTGGAGAATGAGTAAATTCTCTCCAAAAACAATTTTGTAAATAACATTTGTTGTGTAAAACACTTGTCTCACAACAACAGGTGGAAGAGAGCGAAAGCTTACAAATGAGTTCAAGAGCAAATGTTTTAAGGTGAAAAAAATGTGTGACACATTAAATTAAGCGAAAGTGTTTTTGTTTCTTTTGAAAATGTGGGTGGTGAGTAAGCGGTAAAAAGACATAAAAAGAAGATCCAAGTAAATGTAACAGAGGTGGTTCATCGCGGAATGTTTATTTTAAAGAAAATTTAGTACTGTACTTTTTTTCATTTTGTTTGCCATTTTCTACAATTCAACAATAATTTGTTTAAACAAATTCAAAGAGGGGAGGAGGTATATATATGGGATATATGTATATGAAAAACAACAGTATTTCACTTATACTTAAGAAGAAAATTGAAATGTAGATGTGATATGAAAATTGTTATACAGTTTCAGCAAAAATATTTTCTATAAATATACTCACCTTGAAATGTTTTCGTTTTAGTTTTAAAATATATAGATGAACGATTTCTTAATGTTGTTGTTATTGTTGTTTTTTGCTTGTTGTTAATGTTGTAGTTGTTGTTATGGTTTTATATATTAATTTTTGATTAAAAATTTTTATATATAAAACGCCTGTTGGACGACAACGTTGAACAGAAAAAATGTTTGTTTGTTTTTTGGTTAAAGATGAAATGGCTGAATTAATAGTTCGAAGACGAAAATTTAGTCCGAAATAAAATTTGTGATTTTTGGATTTATTTGTGATTTTTTTTTTTTAACGGTTCGAATTAAAATTTAACAGATCTCCAACAAGAATCTATGATGAAAATATATGAAAAATATATAATAATGAATAAATAAAAGAGAGGCAAAAGCAATAGAATCAAAAACAAGAGAGCGAGAGATAGAGAGAGATAAGTGATGATTAAAATTTTGTTGCAAAAAATATATATAAACTCGGAAAAGTGGGTGGTTGTTATAAAAAGATTTTGAGATTATTTTTCAGCACATAATTTTCTTTTTTCAAATTTAATGGTTTATTGTTTTTGTTATTTTGGTTTCGTAATGCCAGATAACCTTCAAAATATATAATTTCTGAATTAAAATTTTATTTTCTTAAAAAAAATTGCGAAATGAAATTGAAAGCTAAAAGTTTCGAAAAAAAATCTTCACAATAGTTTTCTTGAGGAATTTGTTAAAATTTATTATTTTTTTAAGATTTTTTTTTATTTGTAAAAATTTTATTTTCAATCAATTATTTTTTATTTATTAATTTTTTCAGTTGTTTTTTTATATTTTTTATGAATTTTTCTTAAATACACACTTTTTCTTATTAAAGCTTTCCTGTATATCGATCGTAGATTTGGCTTTTAATGCGTCCAATCGCTAAATTTTTTAGCAGATTTTCTTTTGGATTTTTTGGAAATTTAAAAAAAATAAAACGTTTGAAAATTTAAAATATTCTAATCGTTTCCAAAAAGAAAAAGAAATTCGTTTGGGAAAAACAACTAAGATTTTCTTACTAAAAAAACAAGCGACGTTAACCAAGCGACGGTTTTCTCTCAACTAAAGAAAAATTCAGGAAAATTTAGAAAAAACGCACAAAAAATAGATATTTTTTTCGAAAATCTGAAAAGCACTGATTTTTCTTTTTCATTTTCATGTTCGAAACTTAATTTTCTTCTATCTCTCTGCTCTCTTTTCTTTAATTCTTTAAAAGTTCTAACAATTCTTTCAAATTTTTGCTCATTTATTTTGAAATAAAATTTTTCTTTTGGATTTTCAGATTTTCCTCTTTTTCGTCTAAAAAGCAAAAACAACGACAAAAATGAAAATCTACATTTTTCTTTATTTTCGATTTTCAATTTATATTTTTTTAGCTTTTTAATGTTTCGTATTTATTTACAATTAATTTTGTTTAGATAATTTTGGCTTTTGGCCATTTTAATTTTTATACCCTACACCAACGTAGGTGGTTGGGGTATTATGCGTTTGTGTTGATGTTTGTAACATTCAGCAAAAATACGTTGCAACCACCTTAAAGTATACCGTCCGTTTGTCTGTCTGTCCGGCTGTTTGTCCATATAAACATTGTCAATACCTTGCAGGTCGCAACTTTTGAGGTATCTTAATGTAATTTGGTACATATCAGTATTTGTTTGGCTAAAGGACGAAGCTTATTGAAATTGACCATGTTCGATCTAATATTTCAGTTATCTCTACAAATGGTTTCCTGGAATGAGATTAAAAGTCCTTAATATAAAGCGATTTAATTTAAAATTTACCAGAAATAAATCTTATAATATTCTAAACCGATTTGCTAAATTATGCGAGGGTCGATGTATTTCTTCTTGTGAGATCCATACAAGCACCTTTAAAATATAACTTTGAATGGCATAAATCTCTCAATCTTTGTTACGACAATAAAAGCAGAAATTGAAAAATTGCTTGAGGGTCGTTCAGTACTTTGTAGGGTATTACACAGTCGGGCTCGACCAACTATAAAATTTTTATTTGTTTTTTTTTATTTCATTTTAAATTTTTCTTTTGTTGTTTATTTATCTTTAGTTTTTATTCTAAATTTATATAGTTTTTTTCTTTAAATAAAATCTTGTGTATTTGTATGTCGCTTTTTGTTGTTGTTTATTGTAATCATTAAAGCGTTTTGTTAGCAATAAACTGTGTAAAAAGGAGCACTTGTCGTTATTTATCATAAATATGTTTATTTGTGCTTTGTTGTTATTGCATTTATAAACCGGAAATGTATTTATATAGTAACCCGATATATAAATATGTAAACTGAATAAAAAATTATTAAAACATTTAAAAAAAGTCATTAGCAAATGTCAATTTTGACAGAGTTGAAATAGTTTTATTATGATTCACGACATATTATTCGTACAAGTGAACGGAAGGACAGACTGAATTTGACAATAAAAAAATATCGAAATTTATTTAAATTAATTATAGACTACAGACTAATTAGTTTCTAATTAATTGGTAAAATTGATTAATATTTAATCAATTTTGTAAAATATTTTATAAAATATGCAAAAAATCTTAAAAAAAAAATAATTTATTGTAAGACAGACAGAAGGACGGACATAAGTAATTGTGTTTTGCAGCAAATATTGTTCCTTAAGATATAAGAGAAATATTTCCTGTTATATCTTCTATAAATTTTGAAAACAATTTCAAAAGAAGAGTTTTATTTTACATCAATTTCTTTTGCATTAGCGAACAGAAAGACAGAGATAATTCGACAATAACAAAATACCAAAATCGACTTAAATTAATTACATGCTGTAGACTAATTAGTCTTTTATCAATCTTTCTATTTTTAAGTTGAAATATTTATTAGTTTTTAAAATATTTTTAAAAATGCTGCTCAAATCAGCAAGAAAAGAATAAAATTTTATGTACGAAAGACAGAAGGACAGAAATAAGTAATTGTATTTTATAGCAAGAATTCTTCCTTATGATATAAAAGTAATATTTTCTTCTTCTTTTCTTCTTTAATCTCGAAAATAAAATGTTTGTTATTTTCTTTATTATTGACTAAAATGTGACATTTTTTTAATTTTATTTTTTATGAACAAGCAGACGGATGGACAAACAGAATTGGACAATAACGAAATATCACAATGAGTATAAATTAATTGCATATTGTAGGTTAATTAGTTTCTTATAAATCTGTCAATTTTTAAGATGAAAAGTTAAAAATGTTGCTAAAATCAGACAATGAAAATTTAAATTTATACTAAGAGGGACGGAAGGACGAACATAATTTAGTGTATTTGAAAACAGTATAGTTTTTAAAAGAGACAAAACATATTTAGTATTATGTTCCTTTACTCCATTATTCTAAAAATTCTTACAATAATGTTTTACTGATGTTGTAATCAATTTGTTAAAATTTGTGGATCAATAAGAAAAAAACAAAAAAAAATTCTAAACACAAGTAAGAAAATTTCAATCAGTCAAGCCCGACTGATATATCCTGTACAACATTCAATTCGCTCAAATTATATAAATAATATAATTCTGAATAGTTCGAAATACTTGATCTAACACAATTTTTTCTCTATAATACACACAAGCAGATGGAGAGATTTTGACAATAATAGGTCAAAATGGAGTCAAAGTAGTCATATATTTTACACTAATCAACATCCTATCAGCCTGAGAATTGATAAAATAATTGTACATTATTGATAATTGTAAAAAATCCAATTTAAATCAGTAACGAAAATTTTAATTTTTTGTAAAAATTTCAATTTTTAGTAAAAATTTCAATTTTTAGTGAAAATTTCAATTTTTAGTGAAAATTTCAATTTTTAGTGAAAATTTCAATTTTTAGTGAAAATTTCAAATTTTAGTGAAAATTTCAAATTTTAGTGAAAATTTCAATTTTTAGTGAAAATTTCAATTTTTTAGTGAAAATTTCAAATTTTAGTGAAAATTTCAAATTTTAGTGAAAATTTCAAATTTTAGTGAAAATTTCAAATTTTAGTGAAAATTTCAATTTTTTAGTGAAAATTTCAATTTTTAGTGAAAATTTCAATTCCTAGTGAAAATTTCAATTCCTAGTGAAAATTTCAAATTTTAGTGAAAATTTCAAATTTTAGTGAAAATTTCAATTTTTAGTGAAAATTTCAATTTTTAGTGAAAATTTCAAATTTTAGTGAAAATTTCAAATTTTAGTGAAAATTTCAAATTTTAGTGAAAATTTCAATTTTTAGTGAAAATTTCAATTTTTAGTGAAAATTTCAATTTTTAGTGAAAATTTCAAATTTTAGTGAAAATTTAAAATTTTAGTGAAAATTTCAAATTTTAGTGAAAATTTCAATTTTTTAGTGAAAATTTCAATTTTTAGTGAAAATTTCAATTCCTAGTGAAAATTTCAATTTCTAGTGAAAATTTCAATTTCTAGTGAAAATTTAAATTTTTAGTGAAAATTTCAATTTTTACTGAAAATTTTAATTTTTAGTAAAAATTTCAATTTTTAGTGAAAATTTCAATTTTTAGTGAAAATTTAAATTTTTAGCAAAAATTTCAATTTTTAGTGAAAATTTCAATTTTTAGTAAAAATTTCAATTTTTAGTAAAAATTTCAATTTTTAGTGAAAATTTCAATTTTTAGTAAAAATTTCAATTTTTAGTGAAAATTTCAATTTTTAGTAAAAATTTCAATTTTTAGTGAAAATTTCAATTTTTAGTGAAAATTTTAATTTTTAGTGAAAATTTAAATTTTTAGTAAAAATTTTTAGTGAAAATTAAAATTTTTAGTGAAAATTTAAATTTTTAGTGAAAATTTCAATTTTTAGTATTTAAATAAAAATTGAATTTTTTACTAAAAATTTCAATTTACTAAAAATTGAAATTTTTAGTGAAGATTTCAATTTTTAGTGAAAATTTAAATTTTTAGTGAAATTTAAATCTTTGGGGAAAATTTATTTATTATTTATTTAATAACTCTACACGGATAATCAGCCGAAAAATAGGCATAGTCGGTCGGAATACTTAAAGTTTTTATATGTTACAAATTTCCAACAACCTGTGGTATAGAGGTATGCATAGATCAGATTAAGAAACTGGTGGAACGAGATTGTGATGGAAGTTCTAATAAAATAGGTAACATTAGAAGTTCAATATATGATTCAAACAATAGAAATTAGATCGAGAGAAATGGGACTATTTCTGAAATAGAAATTTAGTGGCGACCGTTGTCCAAACGAAACCTCTACATTGACATTGTATTATAATAAATTTTAGGGGAGTGATGACCTTGGGAAAATCAATAACAACTAAAGTTGACTGAAACTACACGATCACCTCAAATCCAAAATAAAAACGAAAGTTATACAAACATTTTGTCAAAAAGACTTTTATATATAAATAATTCTTAGTTTTATATCTTTTCCGATCATTAGAAAAATTTTACATCTTTAGATTGACTCATGTATAAGAACTCAGAGAATATTTATTATTTCAAATGATTTGTAATCTTTTGACCCTGAGTTTCTTGTTCATTTTCTTGTGCCCATTCAACCATTCGAATATTTATTTTCACTTTTTATTTACTCGACTTTTTTCCAACGAAATTATTAATAAAGAGAAACGAAAATAAAAAAACATATTGGTGATGACAGCAACGCCAACAGTTTAGAACAAAATCACAAATTAAAGGCAAAAACAAAAATGTTCACATAAATATTTGTTAAAATAATAAAATTTCCCAAAATGAAAAAAATGTATAATGGAAAAGAATTTTTGAAATCTATATAAATAATTTGGATAAATATATTCCATCTGATTTTGCTATGATATAAGAATCAATGAAATCTAATAATATAAAACTATCAAAAGTTATTAATTCACGGAAAATGATATTAAATCAATAAATAAGCAAGTGATGAAGAGGCTGTATTAACTTTGTGTAATGCTTAAAACCATAATGTATATATATTCTTGGATTAAATTAAAGTCGTATTTATATCACAAGCATTTTTGGTGGAGGGTATAAAAGATCCGGTATAGTCGAATATACATTCCCACTTGCTTTCATTAAATATGACTGCGACAAAATTTAAGGCTCTCGCTTTAATAAGTCATTAGTTATCATATGATCAATATTAGGTTAGCATGGGGTTACGTCTTCTCCGAGATCCTATCCGTCCTCATAGTAGCAACATAATTTTAAAATTCTAAATTTGTACGGGATCTACCTTAATCCTAATCCATCTTAACTTTTACCAGTGATAATGTTACACCACTAACTGATCCGAACGACCTATTTTGCATTTCAGTTTTTATCACATTCATTAGATATCTGATAATTAATGTTTAATTCGTATAAGGAGTGTCCTTTGTCTGGTTTCCGACTTAAATCGACTGAGCCAATTATTGACTTCAAATTGACGTATGTTTGAGTAGTGGGAAGTATTCAGCCGATCTTATTCTCTTATTTAATTACAAATATTTATCAAACAAAAAATATTGAGATCAATAATTTTATCTGATCGAAAATATATCATTCTCATATATTATCATGTTAACTATAAGTTGTTGTCCGCAACCATAATTTCTCTCTGCGTGTAACTAATATTATTCCGTTACGCTTCAATCGTCAAGAAGAATTTCTGCAATCACTTTAAACCCACTTAGATGTGTTGACTTACATATAAATCCAGATGATTTGTTATAACCCAGTAGATCGCAAAGCCTTCTCCCTGATAAATCTCTTACATCAAATATGTAGTCTCCTAGAAACCATAGTATTTAGCTTCCGAGAGCAGGACATTTCAAGCGAAGTGAAAAATCCTCTCGTACTTTATCATATTTCTGCTTACGAGAAAAGTTTTTCCAATAATAAAGAATCTGGTTTAGGTCCACATGATGTTGCTAAAGCCAAAAACATATAAAGTATTTTCAAAAAGCTTTCCAACTCATTCGGTAGGTAACCTGTCCGGTTAGCTCGCTCTCAGACTATTTGGTTGAAATGTTAACGTTAATACAGGTTTAAAAACATACAAGGATCAAGACGTTCCTGACATGAATACTACTAAAATTTAGAGACCAAAAACAGAGCACAGAAATTGAAGTCAAGTTTACTTAAAAAAATGTTTTTGTTGGATGACGAACTTCCTGGTCAAAACGTGTATGTTGTTGATGCTCGAGCGAATGCTGGAGAAAATATTAGGACCCAAAACCATTCAAACTTTCCCAAAAAGTTCATAGTGTGGCAAGCTGCAAAAGAGTCCTATCATTTTTTTCCAGCGGTCTCTATAAATACTGTACAGCAAGAAATGTTTACGAAAAATTTTGCTTCTATTCATAAGACTTCCCTTATGTTAGGTAGGCCTAACTTGACACTTGTCACTATCGTAAGCAAGCCCTTGAGTAGAACGAGAACAATAATATGTTATTGGCAGGGCGAAATTCTACAAACTGCCCGGAGGTAAAGCCAATACGCACTTGTTAAAAGAGAATTGAAGAACAGAAAAACGGTGTCCAAAAGTGTGATGGCGATTAAAACTACGAAAATAATAATTTTTTCGCTAAATTTTATTAATAATTTTAATCAAACAAATAAGAAATTAAAACTGTGAGCTAAATAGTTTTTTGTTTATTAACAAATGTTAAGAATTTTTGATCTCAATCCTTAAAATCATTTCATTCACATAAAGTGATTTTCTAGCTATGTCTAGGTCAGTTCAAAAGTTTCCGTGGTTATTGTCGATAGTTTTCCTAGTAACTTATTTTCTGTATCAATTTCTACGGGATTAAAAATGTCGGTATCTTAGGACGATCGATAAAATTGAGGTATATGTATAATAAAACCTGATAAGACCGATTTAAGTATAATCGCGCCATACCCTCTTGCATTTACATCCTAAGCACGTAAATTGGGAGGCCAATAAATTAATTCAATACATTTTAAGAAATTCCCTTTCCAATTTGTATAATCTTCTATGTTGAATCCTATTTTCTCAAAATCCCAAAAAAAAAAAACGTTTGTCTAATTTTATTAATCAAATTATTATTTCCCATAAAATAAAAATATATTTCTAACTGTTAATTTTCATTCTCTAAAATTTTAAATTCTTTTTTTATAACTCAACAAATTTTCTCTAATATCTTTTGCGTGAAAAGATACATTAATTCTGTTGAAAATATTCGGATAATATTTTACAACCTTGGCCCCAAAAAAACTGAAAAATTGTAAAAGAAATTTTTGAAAAACCAAAATAAAAAAATTTAAAAAAATTCTATGAAAATTATTTTGTAATAAAAAAATATTTATACGAATTTTTTAGTTTTATATTTAAAACTAAAAATGTTTTATATATTTTATTATATCTTTTTATACCCACCACCAACACAAGTGGTGAAGGAGTAAATTAGCTTTGTCACTTTGTGTGTAACGTTAAGAAGAAATAATTTGAGACCTAATAATGTCTGTCTGTCGTCTAACTGTTCATCTGTCAGTCCTTCTATTTTTCTGTCTGTTGTTGTCACGGTCACATCCACAATAATTGACGGAGCTCAATGAAATTTGAACGAATATTTGTTATAGTCCGGAAAAGTTTCCTGTTTATTATAAAAAAAATTAATAGGAGCAACGGTAAAGGTACCCCCTACAAAGCAAATATTAATTATCAAATATCTAAGGATATATAAAGCGGAAAATTTCCAAATTTGTTTCAATCACTTCTTCAAGCAACTGTTTTACTGGACAAAATTAAGGCGGATAGCATCAGGGGGTGATTTATATATAATCGAATATCTAAAAAAAAAACACTTCATCGATACGATCAGCAGAAGACTTAGCCCCTATACTTTCAAAGGATCTATTTTAATGGCCAAAATATAGGACAATTAGGGGAGGGGAATCTTCCACTTTATAAGAGTGGCAAAGCGAACCGGGTCTGTGATAGTTTACTATATGTGTGAGTGTGTATGTTTTAAATAGAACGTATTTCTTTCACACATTTGTGGTGGAGGGTATTGAAGATTCGGCTATGCCGAATCTGCATTCTTACTTGTTTCATTATTTTTATTTGTTTACACACACGTACACACTCGGGTGATATATTCATATATTTTATTTTAGATTTTGTTTTTGTTTTCATTAAAAGTAAAATTTTGTAAAAATTTTATTTTCTGTTCACAATAATTTTCATCAAAATCGATATAAATTTCAAGGTTTTTCTCAGTTTCGGTTTTTCCTTGGATTTTTTTTGATTTTGTCAAGATTTATGTTTTTTTCTTAATATTTTTTTTGTAATAAAATATTTAATACATTTTAGACAAAAACGCAAAGTGAAAAAATTGAATAAAAAATTAAAAATTGGGTCATTTGAATTATGTTCAATTTGCTATTAGATGATCAGAATGAATATTTATAAACATTTCGGTAGCTGTCATTATAAATTTGATTGATTTTTATAGAAAATATTTAACATATGGTCGGGTCAATCTATCAATCAATAGGAGGCCATTTTAGCTACAATTGCAATGGTGTGTGGATACATTAAATGCAAAAATGTACTAAATATAATTAAACTGTTTTTAAACATTTATTATGTAATTAAGTAACTTTTAATGTTTCGTTAGATGTCTTCCGTTGGTTTTGAACTCAGAGTAGTTTTTGGGCATAAATTGTATAGATACGTTGGAATAGATGTTGGCATCGAATCATGAAATCAAATTTAGGCGATTCATCAGCTCTAGATTACATCTGAAGCGTCGTACTCAATCTAACCATTTTAAATGTCATAAGGGGTTCTATATGGGATTCAAATCCAGGGACTGGGGTGGCAAAAGAATGCTTCGGGTCATTGTCATGCTGAAACATCTAATATATAGTATTCTCACACAACATTGCGTTGCACATGGGAGCACCAAAATGTCCCTGAAAATGAAATGGTCCACTTTTCTTTCTTCAGGGACAATAATTCATTTAAGGTTAAGGAAGTGAACGAACTAATTAACTACAGAAGGACAAAGGATTTGATGGAAAAATATATACTTTATTAAACCGAAATGATCAGTTCTTATAATATAACATAACAGCAATTTATTATTAAGGATAACCTTTTCCCTTGATCCAATTTGTCGGTCCTAGATATCCACTCTTCTACAGAAAAATATATAGTAAATCTCTTTCAAGGCACACAGGTCACGCAAACGAATATTAAGTAAACTGGCCGAGCTGCTTAACACCATAAAATAACTCTTTGACGATGTCCGTCGTCTGGTTGGCTGTCGCAAATTTAAAAATATATCGTCTTAAACATTATGGTTGATGATGGGTTCATTATTCACGTTTGTCCCATACAAATATTTTTCGGAAATGCGGATTTAATCTTACAAAACTACTAAATATAAAATAAATTTAATAAAATTTTGAACAAACAAGTCTTATAATATTCTAAAGCGATTAGTCAATTTGTACGAAATCGGTCACTTATTTCTCATAGCTTCCCTACAATTGCTATTTAGAATATCCACTTTACAGTGAAAACATCTCATATATGTATAGATGTTCGAATTTTACGAGGGTCGCTTTAACAATTTTCTCTAGCTACAAATTTTCCCATTCGAAAAAGCACATTATTCCACATAATGTTAGAATAATAATAATAATAATAATAAAAATAATAATAATAATAATAATAATAATAATAATAATAATAATAATAATAATAATAAGATTAATAATGTAAAGCATTGTTAAGCAGAAATTCAATTATACGAAGATCGTTCATAATTTTTGGTAGCTATTAATTATGTACAGGGTAATATATAGTCGAACACACTAAAACTTTTCACTTTTTTGTTGTCATCTCACATTAATCTTATATAAGTTTTCGCTTTTCAATATTCGCAGTTACATGATTGAGAAAAGGAAATTAATTTGTTATAGATTTATAACGTTATAAAATATTAACTATATTTGCACTCAATTTATTTTTTATAAAGCAACCATTTAGAGTTAATTGATATCGCTATGCTCCCGGAGAAAAAATAAATAATGTTAATATTTTACTATCGGTATTGTTTAATAACATTGGAAACAGTTTGACAGCACACTTTTGAATGCTTGGCCAACTTTTTGTAGGACCAAATTTGAGACTTGTTAAAAATATTCAATAATCAGATTAACAATATATTCATTTGTTTGACATTAGACATAAAACGTGTGTTAAGAATATTACGATCTTACTTCTTATATAAAAAATATTGACGAATTCTATATCAATCAAAGAAAGATTGAGAACATAATTTTCACTGTGTTTAAAATTCATCAATTTTTGTGATCGAAAAAGTGTTTTCATTTAACATCATCTAACAAAAAAATGTTCTTTGAAGCACAGAATATACTTATACCCTACACCACCCTAAGCGATGTTTTAGGCATTTGTGCAGATGTTTGTAAAGGGAGGAACAAATAGTCCTACCACTACTTTTAAGCATGTTCGTACGGTTGGGTGTCCGTGAAAAGCTTATTTGCAAATTACAAGTCATATTGTCGAAGTTTACTTAATGAAATTTGACACTCTTATTATTTTGGCCCAAAGGCGATGAATATTGAATAATTTTTATAGGTCCCACACAAATGTCTTCTCGGAATAGCGTTTAATCCATAAAATTTCTAAACATAAAACGATAAAAAAATTGCGAAAGTAAGTCTTATTTTATTCTAAAATGATGTGTCAAATAATACGAGAATCGGTCCATTATTTCTCATGGTTTCCACACAACATGATTATTGTAAACATATTTAGTAAAATTTAGATAAATATAATCCAAAACTGCTGCGCGAAATTAAACGGGGGTCAGTCAATAATTTTTTCTAAATCCCAAATAACGCTCACGAAAATATTTCCTTTGAAACGCACAATTTCACATAAGTGTTAGTGTGATAATAATATATTGCATACACAAGCATAAATAAGGCACGAAATATCTTTTGATCCAAGGACGATGCTTATTGAAATTGGTTATGATTGGTCAAATATTTCATATAGGCCTATACAACTATTCCCTGGAATGAGGTTTTTGGCCCATAAAATTCTTAAATATAAAAAGACGTTAACCAAATGTTGCAAAAAAAAGTCCTACAACATTTTAAAATGAGTATCGGTCTATTATTTCTAATAGATCCCAAACAACCCTCCTCCAAAATATCACTTTAAACTGAAAATCTACCCTAAACTAGGATTCCCTTAGTAAATTTTTATAGATTTCTATAACAGAAGATCTCTGCTTACACACTTTTATGTTAAATAATGAGCGTTTTTATTTCTATTGTTTGCCCCTGGCAATATTGGGACTTGTATTCCTCAGCTCTTACTATGTGAAATTTCATTAAGACATCTCTAACGGTTCACAAGTTACAGAGTTATTTAAAAAAAAGTATGAATGCTGTATTGGAATATGACGAATCTTCAATACCCTCCACCACAAGTGCATGTGAAGTAATTACGTTATGATTCGTACATACATATTCACACATACACACACAGACGTATAATATTTATAAAAAAAGTAAAAATTCAATATTCGACTATGACGAATTTTCGATACTCTCCATCACAAATGCGTGTAACTAAATACGTTATGTTTCATACATACACACTCACACATTCACCCAGAAAGTTATGTTATAAATAACAGTTTATCTTAAATATAAATCGGAACACTTATTGAGTCATAAAATTAGTTATATTTTTGACAAAATTCTTTTCTACTGAACCGATTAAGACAAGTTTTGGAATGATAATGAAGTACAATTAACTTTATATTCTGCCCAAATCTTATTCTAATTTGTCGATTTCGAATTGACAGTTTACTAAAAATTCTGAATTTTACTAAAATGCTGAAATATCGAATATCGGTCTATATCAATTTGATATTAAACCAATTTTGCTGATTTTA
>PYHX02000254.1:0-21646 GCA_004302925.2 Cochliomyia hominivorax | reverse complement strand
AAATCAAACGAATCGAAGGGAGTAAAAATGTACTTTAATAAAATGTTTAATATTTTCTGAGTTACACCAGATGTTGGGTAAATTTTCTATTATAAAAATATATTTTTGTTAAGGACTTTTAGCTCCCCTTTGCTTTGGTAAATTTAAATTTTAAATAAATAAAAATGCAATATTCGGCTATATCGAATCTGCAACACCCCCCACCACAAATGCGTGTGAAGTATATACGTTATGTTTCGTACATATTCCCTCACACACTCCCTAACACATATACTCACAAAGGTAATTTATAAATAACCGTTTCTCTTAAATATAACGCGGAATGTTTGCTTGAACTTAAAGATAACTTAAGTTATCGGTCTATATCTTTTAATACGCTTAACCGATATTGTTGGTTTTGAATAGGAAACTTCTCAGGCCTATAGCCAATATTCAACCCAAATTTCATTGAGCTCTGTCAGTTATTGCAGATGTAAACGTGGCTATAACAGACAGACGAACAGACCAAACGGATATAATTTAATCGACTCAGATTTTGATTTGATGCAAGAATATAAATAAATTATGGTGTGTGAAATGATTTCTTTTTAGCGTTACATACCGAATGACAAGTTAACAATAAAGTTGAATTTTGAAAAAAAAGAAAAATTTAAAAAAAAGTTTATAAATAAGAATTTTATTAAAGTTCTTAAATGGTAACGACAGTTTAAGTAGGGCAAATAGAGGGGAGAGGGTGCAATGAAATATTTTATTTAAATAATAAAGAAATTAATTAAAACTATGGAAAATTGTATAATTTATAACAAAAACTATAAATTGACATTTGACATATATTTTTCTTTTTCATTTAATTCTCTTTAATATCATACTTTCTCTTAACTACTAATTTTAATTCACTTATCTCCCATAATTTGTTTTTAACAATTACAAAAAGGAGTTAAAGAGAGAACACATAAATTAGATTCTTGGGATTTAGTGACTTTATTTATAACTTCTTTTTGTCTGTTTCATTATTTCCTTCATTATTGTTTTAATTTCTCTCTAAATGTATTATTTTTCTATAATTTTCCTTAATTCCATTTATTCTCTTTATTTATTCTCTTTTTTTATTATGTCTTTATTAATTTATGATCCAGATTTGTGGTTTTGTAATAAATTTATTTACAAATAAGAATTTTGTCGTTTGTTTTGGATTTAAATCATGATGATTATTTTACACAAAATTTGTTTTTAAATTAATTTGATTTTTGTGATAAATTTGTAAAAGAAAATTAAAAATATTAAATAGAGATGAAGAGGTCTGATTTCATTATTAAAAGGATGATTCTTTAAGAGATTAAAAACAAAATATTGAAATTTAAATAAAACAAAACATTTTTAAAGTGAATCGAAATTTTACTTTTGCCAGAAAATTTAACATAAATATAGAATTTTCAAAAATTTTTTTTATAAGACCTGAGTAAAGTTTGTTGTAGTTCTAGTTCAGTTCTTAATCAGTTCTTAGTACAGTACTTAGTTCGTGTCTTAGTTCAGTTCTTTGTTCATTTCTTAGTTCAGTTCTATTTCAGTTCTAATTCAGTTCAAATTCAGTTCTAGTTCAGTTCATGTTCAGTTTTAGTTCAGTTCTTAGTTCAATTCTTAATTCAATTTTAGTTCAGTTCTTAGTTCAATTCTTAATTCAATTTTAGTTCAGTTCTTAGTTCAGTACTTAGTTCGTTTCTTAGTTTTGTTCCAGTTCAGTTCTAGTTCAGTTTTAGTTCAGTTCTTAGTTCAGTTCTAGTTAAGTTCAAGTACAGATCTCTGTACAGTTCCTAGTTCAGTTTTTGCTTCAGTTTTTAGTTTCGATTCTAGTTCAAAATATAATTCAGATTCTAGTTCTGATTCCTGAACTGGAATCTGAATCCAGATCAGTTTTTTCTTAGTTCTATTTCGGTTGTAGTTCAGTTCTAATTAAGTTCAAGATCATTTCTATTTCAGATTTAATTTATTTAAAGTTCAATTCTAGTTCGCTACAAGTACAGATTCTAATTTCGAGTTTAGCTTAGGTTTCAGTTTAGTTCAGTTCTAGTTCAGAACTTTTTTTAATTCTATTTCGGTTCTAGATAAGTTCTTCTTCAATAAAATTCTGTTACGTAGTTTATATAAATAGTTCAGTATATAATGGGTTAATTACGTTCTCAATTATTTATATTTTTCCTTATTTACAAGATCATAACTAACGGTAAATTTTTAAATTTCTTTTCATCAATATTTGAGAATTTAACCAAAAAGAACTGAAAAAATTATATAGAAAAATCCAAAATAATTTTATGAAAAATATTTATCGTCCATTGAAAGTCGGCCGTTGTCGTTAATAGTTGGAGTTTCTTTAAAACACCTCGTTTTTGCGTCGTCCCGAACTATTTCTAAAATATTTATTTAAATATTTTGCCCAGTGTTTTGTAAAAAAAAATAATAAACTTTTTACAATTTTAGTAAAATTAACAAATAATTGTGTTTTCAGTGAGTGCACAGTGTGTTGAAATAGAAATTGTGAAATATTTAAAAATATTTATATCAAAACTGAACTCCTAATCCTCCTGTGTCAAGTGTTAAACGTACAAAAAATAAATACTTTCAGTTATCAGAAATATATAAACAATTTTATATATGAGACTATTTGAAATATATTGCGTGAAATATATAAAATTATTGAATTCTCGACTTAATTGTGAAACGTAAAATATTTATTTAATTTATTATTCTTTTATAATTGTGTAAATATTTTCCCTGAAAAAGTTTATTGTGAATTAATTAAAACGCTAAAAACGAGGTACAAAATCGAGAAACTTTTTAAAGAAGTCAATATGTTTAGCAGCAGTTCAGCCGGTTTTTTTAATAATCGTCGTTTGATTTTCGATTTTGCTCAAAAGAGTGATTTGTATATGGAGTAAGTTGAGATTTATTTAAACTGTTATAACTGTTATACTTAAAGGCAAACAAATAAATGTAGGGAAAATATCTAAAACACGTTTTATAATTCAGTTTTAAATTAATTTCAATTCAATTAATTTGTTTTCCTTAAACCAGACAAAACAATGTTTAACTCTTTTTATCCTTTAGAAAAAAGGCTTAAATTCCGAAAACAAATCCTCCTTTCCTTTTTAAACCCAAAAAAGAAAAATTGAAATAATGATAAAAATTGCAGGCCAATAATTCGTTTTAATTAATTAAATTATCAAGAAAATGAAACAACAAACAAAGAATAAGAGAAAGCAAAGAAGAAAAAAAGTAAAGAAGAAAAATAATATTGAAAAGCAATTTGATATTATTGGACAATTAAATTAATTATCAAACAGTAAACGAAACTGATGAGAAAATAACAAAAAGAGATGAAATAAGAAAAATTAAACCAATACGAGGTATATGAAAATGACCAGAGATGGAAAATTTGGTTCAGTTGATATCGAGTTATAAAAGAATTATTTTGTTTTAAATAAGTTTTTGAATCTGAACTAGAACTGATCCAGAATTGATTAAGAATTGAACTGGAATCTGAACTTGACTCTGATTAAGAATCTGAATCAGAATCTGAATTAGAATCTGAACTAGAATCTGAGAAAGAATCTAAACCAGAACTGAATTATAACTAAACTAGATCTGAATAAGAATTGAAGTATAAAAAGAATCTGAACTAGAACTGAACTAGAACTGAATTAGAACTGAATTAGAACTGAACTGGAACTGAACTTGAACTGAACTAGAACTTTACTAGAACTGATGTATAACTGAATTAGAATTGAATCAGAACTGAACTAGAACTGAACTAGAACTGAACTAGAACTGAACTAGAGTTGAAGTAGAACTGAACTAGTACTGAACCAGAACTGAACTAGAACTAAACTATAACTGAACATGAACTGAACTAGAACTGGATTGAACCAGAACTGAACTAGAATTGAAGTAGAACTAAACAAGAGCTGTACTAGAACTGGACTTTATAAACAATTTACCTAATTTTTTACAGAAAACTTCTGTCCATTTTAGACAAAATTTTCATTTAATAGAAAAATTACGAAATTTTTAATTTAATATTTTTTTAGATTTTCTTTTTACACTACATTTCACAATATCTTTTTTAAAGATTGTTATTGGTAAGTTTTCCATCCCTGCTAAGAAAAATAACAAATTGTAACAACAACAATCCCTACTAACAACTCTAGCAACTGTTTCTCTTATTTCATTGCAAAAATTCTTTTTTGTGTTCTTTGTTTTGTCTTTCTCTCATTGGAAACAATAATTACAAAAGCACTGACAATAATAAAAAGCAGACAAAAAAATGTCAGTGATAATGACGAGTATGATGAAGATAATGATGGACAAATATCACAATAATAATGGAAAATGATAAAGACTAAAAGGAAACAAAATAATAATAGTCGTCGTCCAAGCATTGATATAATCGTTATCCAACTTGATTTCGAATGAAAAAAGAAGAAGAAAAAATTAAAAAGGAAAATTGAAAATAAATTGAAGGGAAATGATAACTTAAAATTGATTAATTTTCCATTCAATTCATTTCGTTGTATTTTCACTTTTTTCATTTTATTAAAAATCACACAAATACTTGTTTTTATTCCATCTTTTTTTCAAAAGATACTTAAGGTGGGTAGCAACCACACTACCTGAGCCCTTATTTTGGTCAGTTATTGTGTCAGACCTTTTCTTCTTAATATGAAATGATAAACACGTCTGTTATATTTTCATATTATAGGTAATGTGTCCTTTATACTTATTTGTAGATCAGATGGGTTGGTGAGTGGAGAGGAAGGGGGAGTTGATTTTTATACAAATAAATGAGAAATTCAATGGTTGACTGCCCGGCTGAGTGAGTGACTCGAGTGAGTGACTCAAGTGAACGGTTGTATTGTATTTTATTTTAAATGAATATGAAAACTGACAAGTTTTAATAGCATTTATTTATTTATATATTTTAACCCCCCTTTAATGCTTTTAGTAGGGGTGGGGGGTCAATGGTTCAATATTTGGTTACTGGTTATTATGTTTTTCTGCCTTCAGGTTTTTTGTTTTCAGTCTCAGTCTCCACCACATTGACATCATCATGATTATTCTTGTATTTTTTAATACATATGAACACAACAGTGAGTTATCATTATTATTATTTGATGTTTCGTTTACATTTATGTGAACATTCCGTTTACCTGTCTACATTATAAGTGTGGCTTATTTAGCGGTTTGGAGAAGAATTCAATAAGTAATCATTCGAAAAAATTTTCATAAAATATATTTTATAAAATATTAATTTAAAAGATATTTTTATAAATATTTTACTTTAAAAAAATTATTCTCGAAGAAAATTTTAAAAAGGTTTGTTTCAAAATTTTACAAAATTTTTATTTTGAATGAAAATTTAAAAACATTTAACATTTTTTCTAAATATTTAATTTTAAAGAAAATTATTTTTTATAGAAAATTATTTTTCGTTTTATAGAAAATTTTTCAAAACATTTTCGTTTTATAAAAAATTTTTCAAAACTTTTCGTCTTATAGAAAATATTTCAGAAAAATTTTTGTTTAATAGAAAATTTTTCAGAAAATTCTCGTTTTTTGGAAAATTTTCGTTTTATAGGAAAATTTTCAGAAAATTTTCGTTTCATAGAAAAATTTTCAGAAAATTTTCGTTTCATAGAAAAATTTTCAGAAAATGTTAGTTTTATAGAAAATTTTCGTTTTATAGAAAATTTTTCAGAAAATGTTCGTTTTATAGAAAATTTTTCAGAAAATTTTCGTTTTATAGAAAATTTTTCAGAAAATGTTCGCTTTATAGAAAATTTTCGTTTTATAGAAATTTTTTCAGAAATTTTTCTTTTTATAGAAAATTTTGCAAAAAATTTTCTTTTTATAGAAAATTTTTCAGAAAATTTTCGTTTTATAGAAAATTTTTCAGAAAATGTTCGCTTTATAGAAAATTTTCGTTTTATAGAAAATTTTTCAGAAAATTTTCGTTTTATTGAAATTTTTTCAGAAATTTTTCTTTTTATAGAAAATTTTGCAAAAAATTTTCTTTTTATAGAAAATTTTTCAGAAAATTTTCGTTTCATAGAATTTTTTCAGAAAATTATCATTTTATAGAAAATTTTCAGAAAATTTTCATTTCATAGAAAATTTTCATTTTATAGAAAATTTTCATTTTATAGAAAATTTTCAGAAAATTTTCAGAAAATTTTCATTTTATAGAAAATTTTCAGAAAATTTTCATTTTATAGAAAATTTTCAGAAAATTTTCATTTCATAGAAAATTTTCATTTTATAGAAAATTTTCATTTTATAGAAAATTTTCAGAAAATTTTCGTTTTATAGAAAAATTTTCAGAAAATGTTCGTTTTATAGAAAATTTTCGTTTTATAGAAAATTTTTCAGAAAATGTTCGTTTTATAGGAAAATTTTCAGAAAATGTTCGTTTTATAGAAAATTTTTCAGAAAATTTTCGTTTTATAGAAAATTTTTCAGAAAATTTTCGTTTTATAGAAAATTTTTCAGAAAGTTTTCGTTTTATAGAAAATTTTTCGTTTCATAGAAAATTTTTCAGAAATTTTTCTTTTTATAGAAAATTTTTCAGAAATTTTTCTTTTTATAGAAAATTTTTCAGAAAATTTTCTTTTTATAGAAAATTTTTTAAAAAATGTCCGTTTTATAGAATTTTTCAGAAAATTTTCATTTTATAGAAAATATTCGAAAAATTTTCACTTTATAGAAAATTTTTCAGAAAATTTTCGTTCTGAAGAACATTTTTCAGAAAATTTTCTTTTTATAGAAAAAGTTTCAGAAATTTTCTTATTATAGAAAACTTTTTATAAAATTTTTTATACAATTTTACAAAAAAAAATAAATATTCATAAAAACAACATTATCAACACTGTTCCTAGTTACTCTTCAATAACACTGTTCCTTCTGTCCCCACCAAAAAGTCACCTTTCACAACATTCAGTTTATTTCTTTCCATTGAACATGAGTACGTATTTTCTCATTGTTAAATTCTTAATATCTTTGCTTTTAATCATCATCTTCTCTTACACCTACTTTTTTGTGTATTATTCTCATTGTTTCATTTCTTCATTTTTTTTCTTTGTTTCTCTTTTAGTGCATTTGGTATGAGTGATAAAAGTAGTACAACCAATAGCCTACCGAATAGTCCTATACATAGTAGCAACAACAATAATACATCGCTGTTAAATAACAACAACAATACCAGCCTTTGTAATCACAACATACCCAATAGTAACAACAACAACAATAATTCTATCATCAGAAAGAATAATAATAACAACAACAACAGCAGCAATAACAATCCCAATAATAATAACAACAATACATGTAGTGCCAATCGTAATGTTGTCGATGATGACTCTTGTTTACGCATGGATACCGATAGACCATTCGGTGAAAAGGAGCCCGATCCAGATAATATAAAAATGTTTGTTGGCCAAGTGCCAAAATCTATGGATGAGGCACAACTACGCGAAATGTTTGAAGAATATGGTCCAGTGCATTCAATAAATGTATTGAGGGATAAAGCAACCGGAATTAGTAAAGGTAAGAAATGGGCGCATATGTGGGAGAGAGTGGAAATTTTAATACCAAAAAAGGGTTAAAGGGAGGGAATGTGAAAACATTTAATAAAAGAACCAAAAATGGAAAAATAACAATTGAGTTTTTACTGCAGAAACGAGCTGCTGGTAATTTATGGTTTTTTGTTTTTGTTTCTTAATAAAAAAGAGAGAGAAATTACATCAAATACCCAGAGCCAAGAAACGTGTAAACATTATTTATGAAAACAAAGCGAGTGGAAGAGAATCATAAATTATTGCTAAAATTGAGTTTTATTAAAAAACACATTATTTGAGTTTTTAATTAAAGTTTAATCTGTGAGTTAACTCTTAATCAATTGTTTAATTAAACATGAAAATCAAATAACAAATAACATTTGAAAAAATAAAATAATTCCCAAAATTGGAGGAAATAATAGATTGAACTAGAACTAGTTGAGTTCTAGTTCAGTTCTAGTTCAGTTTTGGTTCAGTTCTAGTTCAGTTCTAGTTCAGTTCTAGTTAGTTCTAGTTCAGTTCTAGTTCAGTTCATTTTCAATTCTAGTTCAGTTCTAGTTTAGTTCTAGTTCAGTTCTGGTTCAGTTCTGTTTCAGTTCTAGTTCAGTTCTAGTTTAGTTCTAGTTCAGTTCTAGTTCAGTTCTAGTTCGGTTATAGTTCAGTTCTGGTTCAGTTCTAATTCAGTACTAGTTTTGTTCTAATTCAGTTCTAGTTCAGTACTATTTCAGTTTTTGAACTAATCTTTGAATTAAGCCAGTAGCTGAAGTAGAGCTAATCTAGATTTAGTACTTCACATCTGTTATTCTCCTTATATTTTTTACATGATAAATTTGAAAAACGTTAAATTTTTTCCTTTAAACAAAATATACATTTTTCGTTTATAATCAAACTTTTCAAACCAACTTTTAAACCATATAATCCCAAATTTCCTGCAGCCATAAATCAATTTCAATATCTCCATAAAAGCAGTACAAGAATATTTCACTTTTCCCTGTAAAACGAAACAAAATTCCCAATAAATTTCTTAAATACTGAAAAAATTCTTAAGAAATTCAAACTTTATTTTCATAAGGTGCCAATTTAAATGAAATCATTTTTTAAATTGTTCTACTCAAACACTTGTTCGACTGATATCTTTTCATAACAGAGTTTGTTAAAAAGTTAAAACACAAATAGATATCCAAGGACATAATATACTCTCTATTATATGCTTATCTGCAATATAGAGTTTTTTCTTTCTTTCTTTCTTTCAAACATACACATGTCTATCTGTCTATTGAACTTCGAACACGTACAGGAAACGAATTAATCGAACTTAAATAAATCAGTATCCCTTGACTTAAACTTATAAAGATAACAAAATACAATAACAAAGGCTCACACACACATACATATGTATAGGAATCTATGTATTGTCTGAGTATAAAAAGCAAACGACAACAATGTTTTAAGAGAGAAAGAAAGACAATAATGTTTACAGACATTGAAAATAGGACATGTTAAGATATACACGCACACTATCAAGGATAACATATACACAGCATGAATGCTTGTAATTCACTTTTTTTGTTTTCTTCATAACTTTCTCTGTTTTTTCCATTAATTTCTTATTTTGTTTTGAAGAATTATAATCATGATATATATATGTGTGTGTATGTGAAGTTTTTAGAATTACAAATACATTTAGCAATAGCAGATATATGTTGGTATGTGTAGATATACTTAAGACATTGAGAAGTCCTGTAGCGAAATTAAATCATTTCTTGAAATATTATAAAGACATAAAGAGAAACTGCAAAATGGTCAGAACAAATAACAATAGAATTAGGATGCGAAAGCACATGAGCAATTCAGGGACAAGCCGAGATATCAGAGACCTTCATAAGTTTACATTTTAATATTGGATCTTTAAAATTAAGATTTAAAGAATTCGACTGTAAAAAAATTGAAAAATTTTCTCTTAAGTGAGGATTCGAGAGAATTTTTTCCTAAACATCAATCAAAATTTGAAAGCATTAAAAAAGGATAATGATTTTTTTTACATAATAGACAATATTCTCTTAAATTTCAATGTAAAGAGATTTTCTATAAAACTAAATATTTTCTCAATTTTATTCTCTGAGAGTGTACTTATGCACTGTATTCTGATAAAATAATAGAATCTCTTAAAACAAATATTAACGACATTTTTCTTTAGGGATTTTTTAAAACAAACGAAAAAGTGAAATATCTCCAATAATTGATAATAATTTTTTATCTAAAATATCTTAGATATTTTCTCCAAAGATTTCCTTCGAAAGAGAATTTAACGAATATTTTCTCTTAAAAGATGTTCAAGAAAAAATTAAATAAGAATACCTCCTCTTAATAGACAACTTTGGAACAATTTTCTCTTGAAAAATATTTAGTTAAAAGCTTTCTCAGTTACGAGAAGTTGTTGACAATATTAAAATAAAATTCATATAAAATTTTTCCTAAATTAGAATTTGTTGAAAAGAACGAAATTTAGCTAAAATATATTTTTAATTGAGAATAAAAAAATTTGAAATTTTTATTAACAATTTTTTTCAGTGAAAAGAGGAGTTAGAATTGTGAAAAAATTTCTCTTTAAAATGAATTTCGAGAACATTTTTTCTTTGAAAAAGTATTTATATAGTTTTTTATATTTAAGTAAAATTTAGCTAAAGAATTTTTTGAAAAACTTGTCTTAATTATGAGTACAGTGCAAATATTATGTTGAAAAGGTTTTAGGAAAAATTTTTCTAAAAAATAAACCGAATAGAGGCGGAAACTCTGTCTTGAAAGGTAATTATGAGAACGCTTTAACTTTTAAGAGAGAATTTGAGGAAAATTCATTTTTTAAGAGAAAAGAAAATTTATCAAAAAAATCTTAGAAAACGACATTTGCACTTTTTTCTGAAAAGAGAATGTTGCAAAAACCCTCTCATAAAATGTATTTGTACGAAAATTATATTTTTAAATAGAATGTTGTTTTTAAAAAGAGAAAGTACAATTTCTTAAAAAAGAGATTTTAAGAAAATGTTCATTTAGAAGTTAATCTTATAAAATTTTTCTCACATTTGGTCTTAATAGACAATTTAACAGTAATTCTTTACTTTTAAATTGGAATTTAGAGAAAATTTTGTCTCAATGTTAAAAATTTCTCTTAATTGATTTTTTTTTTTAATTTTCTCTTAGAACAGAAATTAATGAAAATGTTCTCTTAAATTTGAATTTAGTTATAATTCTCTCATAAAAGAGAATTAAGGAAAATTTTGATATTAAAGAGAATTTATTGAATATTACCTCTTAGACCAAAGATTCATGAAAAACTTGTCTAAATCAGGAGCTGGCAGGGAGTAATTTTCGCATTTTTAACTTGTTCATAATTTTCTCTCAAAGTGTATAAAAAAATGGTTACTAATTTAGTCACAAAAATGTCTTGTTTCAAAAATAACATTAATCCCAGCTTAAAATTAAATTAATATTTAGAATATAATGCATCCATATCCTGTTGAACTATTCCTGCAGAATATTTTAAAAATTATCCACCAGTACCACCGCTTTCAATGACTGTTTAAGCCAGACTGAATTTTCAAAATTTAAGGGCATAAATGTGTGCAAAAGTAGAGAGTACAGACGCACATCTGCGCCTGGTTGCCGAGCTTTTGTCTAAATTTTATTTATTGAAAATTTTTCTCTAAAAAGAACATTTTCTTGAAATTTTTCTCTATGAATAAAATTTAATGAGATTTAAAAAATTTAAGATTAATTCATGAACTTCTTGTTTTTATAAAACCAGATTAAAATTCATTTTCTCAAATGAAAAATTATTCGAAAATATAAAAATTGTTTTTTATTCATTGTTGCAACAAAAACAACAAAAGACAAGAAATTTGTTTCAAATACCAATATACTGCAAAAATTACCAACACACATCCAAATAGAAACATGTAAGAGTGCTATATTTGGCTATGTCGAATCTTCAATACCCTCCACTACAAATTCGTGAGAAGTAATTATATTATGTTTTGAATATACACACTGACACATAAACTCACAATTTTATAAAATAATATAATATATAAACGTTTTTCTTAAATATGATACAGTAACATTTAGTAAGTCTTAAAATTAGTTATATTTTTAGCTATAATTTTTTTCAACTGAACCGATTTTAAATAAAATAGTAATATAGTTGGCACAACTTAATATTATAGCAACTTTATGCTAATTTATCGACTTAAAAATTTTAGAAAAATTATTTGCTTTAAGTTAGAGGTTTATTAAGACATCGGTCTATATCAGTAAATATACTGAACCGATTTTCTTGATTTTAAGTAATAAACTTTTCAGGACTATAACAAATATTTAGACCAAATTTCATTGAACTCTGTCAGTTTTTGTGGATGTAAGAGTGCCAGCAACAGACAGACAAACGGAAGGACATAGTTAAACCGGCTCAAGTTTTGATTTGATGCTTGAATATATACACATAATTAGAATGAAATGATTCTTTCACAGCGTTACACATGAAATGAAAAAGTTAATATACCCTCTTCACCACTTGTGGTGGTGGAGGGCATAATAAAAGTTTTATGTATTTGGTAACACACAGAGCGGAAAATAATTTCCATAGATAACTTGAAAATACAATTTAATAAAAGAAAGAGAGAGAGAGAGAATAAAATAAAAATAAGAACAAAACAACAACTACAACAATAAATATTTACATAGACACACACATACATGTGTATGTAAATCTTAGAAGATTTATAAACTTTTTTCCGATACGATTCATTTCCTTTATTTTTTTTAATGTCATTCCTTTTCCTTTCGATATCATACAATTCGATTCTATTATAACTTTCATACACTTATTTGCTGTTAGAATTAATGGTGAATTTAAGAAATAAATAAACTACAACAACAGTAGAGGAGAACAGCTGCAGGAGAAGCAGGATCAGGAAAAGAAGCACAAACAATAAGAAAAAGTTTCAAGATTTTATTTGAATAAAAAATTTATTTCAAGATGTGGATTTGGATTTTTTCTTAAGAATAAAACAGACATTTGAAATTGGAAAAAAATAATAGAAAACAAGTAAAATTGTTTTAGTCGGTCAAGCCCGACTATTTAATACCCTACACCACATTGTTGGTTATTAATGAAGCGATTAAAAATGATGGACCCTCATATAAATATATTTTGTAATTTGTGCTTAAGAGTACAATATATTATGGTACTAATGTATCTGTAGTATTTATGCGCATTAATAGGTCTTTTTCTGGGAGGATAAAACGGGAGAAATTGTGGACCGACACTTGTAAAATTGCTTACATCAAATTTTAATGTTATTTATCTTTATTTTGGCCAATTCTTATCACAGTACCAACGTATATATGAGATTTCAGCTGTTCAAAGTGATAAATTTTGGTGGGGGGGGGTCGTAGGAGTACTATCCGAAATAATGGACCATTCCTCGAATAATTTGGCACATTATTTTAGAATATCATCATAATTATTTGTGACATTTCGTTAAAATCGCTTTATATTTGCTTTAATACGGGGTATAGAAAAAATAATGGATCCATCACCGCCAATTTCAGTAGGCATCGTCCAAAGTAATGACAAAACATTCCAAGTTTTACCAAGATATTTTCCTGCATTTTGTTCACATGGAGAGTTAACTGGACGGACAAATGGATGTACATCGTTTAATCGAGTGATTGTGACCCTGAGTCGAATGGCATATCTAAAAGTGGGCATAACACAATTTTTTCTGTGTGTTACAAACATCAGCACAAACTCATAATACCGATTGTCGTGTAGGGTATAAATATAAATTGAAATTTCAAATGTTTTTGTTAAACAAATCAATAGATCGATTTTAATATTAAAAACAGTAAGAGAAATGAGAAAAGTGACTTAAGTTATTCAAAGTTTAGTTCCACTTTTTAAGTAGAAAATAAATTGAAATTTTTATGCCCATAACCTTCATTTTATTTATGTTCATTTCTCTTCAATACATTGAACATATGAAATCTAATAAAAAGGACTTTTTAGAGGATACAAAACTTAAACTTGAAACAAATAGATTTAAAAGCTTTTGGAGGTGTAGCATCCAATGACATTTGGATTTTTGAAAAAACTGCCAAAAACTAAATAAAATATTTAGCAAAAAAAGTCATTTTAGATTAAAGCTCAACACCTCCTACTTTTTTTAGGTTTTTGACAATATTCTGCCAACATTTTACGCTAAAAAGTATTTATAAGTTTTTTTTTAGAAATAATAGTCCTTTGAGTATAGATATTTTGCGGCCGCCATAAATCACTTAATGGAAAAGAATTTCTATGTAACAAAATTACATAATAAAATTATTATTCTGTCTGTTTGTAAGTAGTAGTTTGGGGACTATTTAATTTTTGAATATAAATGTCAATAGTTTTGTATTAAAGGACATTTTTGTAAAACAAAAAAGAAGTAAAACTTCTCTTGGGAATTATCTTAAAAAACTTAAATTTGTATTAGACTCTTAAGACCTATAAATTATTTCTTACAGCAAAATATTTGAAAGACTTTACACTCGCTCAGGTAAACAATGTAACCACCACTTTTAAGTATACATTTAGACTCAGAATTACTTTTTGAGTTGATTTCACGATACCCGTCCGTCTGTCTGCCTGGCTGTCCCTTTAAACCTTAAAAACAACATATACGTCAGAATTTTAGAAATATCTTAAAAAACTTGCACATTTCATTATTTTTACCCAAAGACGATGTTTATTGAAATTAATGATGATGGCTGCATTATGTCACCTACTCCCATGCAAATGTACTTTCCGGAATGGTGTTTTTAAAGTAATAAAAGTCCTAAATATAAAACAATTTTAACGAAAGTTTGCACAAATTAGTCTTATAAGATTCTAAAACATCTTGTGTGCCAAATTATATCAAGATCGATTCATTATTTCTCATAGGTTCTATAGAACCCCCATCCAAAAACTCATTTGGAGGACTTAAATCTCACAAATTCGTTTATATTGTAACAAAAAAAATTATCCTTAAAATATTGGTATTTCATCATGGTAATAAAATTATTAACATCGGATCATTAGAGAAAAAATTGGTTATAATATTGACAATTTTGATACACTCCAAAATCTGTGTAACATTAAGATCACAATTTCATAAAATGTTAAGTCATTCCTAGATAAAGCTCTCACAAAAAATCTCTTCCCGTAAAAAATGTTAAGCTCATAAAACTCTTAAATATGATTCAATTTTATATAAATTCTAATCCTCTTCAATATATGTTATTGCTCTCATATAAATTCAGCCCCGGTAAACTGTGTTGATTTTGTATGAATTTGATTGAAAATCGACTTCGGCGTTTTTTATTATTTTTCTGAATAAAGAAAAATTTACTCTTCAATTAAATTCCTTTTTAATTTAAAGTGGATCGGTAAATATCCACAAAATTAAGGTTGTTTTCAAATGTTAAATATTCTATAAAAATTTATTAATGTGAATTTTTACACTAAATTTTCTATAAAAGAGAAATTTAGTGTAAATTTTATAAAAAAATATAATTTACTAAAGAAAATCTATTAAAAGAGAAATTGTGAAAAAAATTACCAAAAAAGTGAATTTAGTGAAAAATTTGTCGCTAAAGAAAATTCTTTAAAAGGAATGCTGAAACATACTGAGAATTTTCTCTAAAAAGAGAATCTAGTGTAAATTGTCTCTAAAAGAGAATCTGTTGTATCTCTGAAGAAAGAGAAAAACTTTCATAAAAATGGAAAATTTTCTCTTAAAAAAGCGAATAGTGAAAATTTTCTCTAAAAAGGGAAATTAGTGAACATTTTCTCTAAAAAGGGAATTTAGTAAAAAAATTCTCTTAAAAGAGAATTTAATGAAAAAGGTCTCTGAAAAAAAATTGGTAAAAACCTCTGAAAAGAGTATTTAGTGAATTAATTTCTAAAAAAGGAATTTAGTCAAAATCTTCTTTAAGAGGAAGATTTGGTAAAAATTTTCTGTAAAAAGAAAATTTCGCTGACAGGAGAATTTAGTGAAATTTAGTTTTCAAAAAGTGAATTTACAGAAAATTTGCTCTATTTATTAAAAAAAAATCTTTTTAAAAGGAGAATCTAATAAAAATCTATAAAAAAGATAAATTAGTGAAAAATTTCCCTACAGAGAAGATCAAGTGAAAATTTTTATATATAAAGAACTGTGAATATTTGCTCAAAGAGGAGTTAGTAAAAATAATTTCCCTAAAAATAAAATTAAAAAAATGTCTATTAAAAGATAATTTGGTAAATATTTTATCTAAATAAAGAAATTATTTCAAATTGTGAAATTTTTTGTTTAAAATCACGAATTCTTTCTCAAAAGAGAATTTGGTGTATTTTTTGTAAATGAGAATTTAAATGAGAAGGAACAAATAGCGTATCTATTATTTTAGCTATTACTGTAAATATCTACTAAATAAGGTATTTATATTTGACCCAGTTTTATATTTTCCGGTAAAATAAAGTAAGAAATCATTTTATTTATTAGGAAAGAAGAAATATGTGAATGAATTATATAACATGTCTCATG
Organism: Cochliomyia hominivorax; assembly: GCA_004302925.2. NCBI lineage: Eukaryota > Metazoa > Arthropoda > Insecta > Diptera > Calliphoridae > Cochliomyia > Cochliomyia hominivorax. Next base: position 5,439 of record PYHX02000254.1, on the reverse strand, counting down.
TCTTAAACAAACATATCATAGACGATAATATAAATATCCGTAAATGATAAGAGAGGAAAAAATCTAAGAGAAATTTAATTAATTGTTGTCTTAATACAAAAAAATATGTTTGTCATAATTTAGGAGGATGAGTGTAAATGTAAGTAAATGAATATGAAATAAAATATATAAAAGTTCAGAAGTATTTGGATCATAACGAATTTAAAATACCCTGCTCCAAATAAGAGGGCTACAAGGGTAAAATTCTCAAGAGATTTTAAATTATTTTTTAAACTTGTAGCAAATCTATTTTTGGGGGCTGTTGCTCTCCCTGAGATTTGCTGCATTCAGACATGTACAGTTTTTTGATTAATTAATTGTTTTATAATTTCTCTGTTGATTTTGAATGGAATACTGGAGCGAAAAAATAACAATTCTTTGAAACTCTTATTAGGATTTTGCTCCAATTTTTACCAAAGAAGTGAGAGTAAAAAATATAAAAAATCTAAGTGTTACGTAACGAACCACAAACTTAATAAGTTCTCATTTACCTTTTCTGTTGTTTGTGGGGGGTGAGAATATGAAAACATAATGAAGGAGTTTACTTCTCATATTTACGCACACAAATAAATTATAACTCGTAAGAGTAAGCAAGTTTTGGGCGGGAGTATGGTTTTTGGGTTGGTTGAACTTTAAGGGTCTTATCAACATACACAAATAATAAATTATTTGCCTTAACCCGCCATGACCATTGAAAATTTTCTTTTATTTACTTTGAGAGGAAAATTATTATAGAATTCTGGAAAGAGTATTGAAAGTAAAGAAATTTGTTTGGTTTTGAAAAAAATATATATATAAATGTCATTTGCAGAAAGAAAGAAAGGTTTAAGAAATTTATGAATATTTATTTTTTTTACAGGGATTTAAAGAACAATTAATATATAAAAAATATATTTATTATTTGTTATAACATGATTTATGCCTAAATTGGGGGATAAGTTGAAAAGACCTAAAATCATGCTAAAATGTTAAGGAGTGAGATGGAAAATTCTTAACAAGAAACCACTTAAATAAGTTAATTTTTTACTTGATTGAATTTATAGTGATTTCTGGCACTTCGCTCGAACTAAACCATTTGAAAATTTACATTGACTTTGGACATTTTTGTTCTCCTTCAATTCTCTTGTAACAATAGCCCAATAGCTCTCCACTGGCCTTGGCTCCGCACAGTTTGGAGGATTTGCCTCTCTTGTAGAAATACCACATTATTGTTCTTGTACCTCTCAAGGACTTGTTGTGGACACATTATGAAGTCCTATGGTAGAAGCCATTTATGTAAAAATCCTTGATGTAAATTTAGGTACTTATAAAGCCCGTTGTAAGAAATGTTTGGCTTCTTTTGTCGCAACTGCTTTTTATTACATTCCATACAAGAACTTTTTGGGAAATTTTTATTTTTGGGTTCTAAACTTTTCTTTAACATTCCTCAAGCAGAGGCAACATACAATTTCTGATCAGGAAGCGGCGAATTATCTGCCAGAACGAAAGTTGACTTCAATTTCCGTAATCTGCTTTTGGCTTCTAAATTTTTAGCAGTGATCCTATCAAAAACATTTTGAGCCTTGTATATTTTTCAACCTGCATTTTTCTTTAACTTTTCGGTCCAAATAGTTTTTAAGCACTGAACTAACACGGCTGCTTTCATACCATAAGTGTTAAGAACTTTTTCAAATGCTTCTTACATTTTGGCTCTAAAAACATCATGTGAACTTTTCCTTTTATCTGAACCAGATTATCTATAAACATATAAATACTACCAGTACTGTTTAATAATATTGGAATCACCTTTGACGTCAGGCCTTTGAATGTTTAACCGATATTTTTGTTGGGTTTTGTTGAAAATATTTCATAATTTTAATATGCGCTTTTTTATTTTACAATAAAAAAGCGCATATTAAAATTATCAAAAAAAAATCATGAAATCCTTGAGTTTTAAGTTTTTTTCGAACTCACTCCTTATTTTGTTAAAAAAAACACTCACGAAAAACCAAAGAGTTCAAAACTAAAGCCAACACGTAATTTCATTATTTTCCAATTTAAAGCGTCATTTAGGTAACATTTATCAAATAATAAACAACCTAAAACGGAAATGACCTTTATGAATAAGATTCCAATGAAAAAACAAAACTCCTTTTTAACAAAATTTAAAATTCTAATATTTCTAAATTCCATAACAAAACATTCGAAACGAACATTTGAATAAAAAACGGTTCATAAACTCTAATAAAACCTTTATTTTGAGAATTTTCATATTTTTTTAAAGCCGCTTCTTGCCAAAAAGTAATAATTTCATTTTATTACTTTTCATTTTGTAAAATATTTATATGTCTCCGTTTATTTTGGTATTAAAATTCTTTTAATTTAATAATTCTCCTTTTTTTCTGTGTATTTTACAGGTTGTTGTTTTGTGACATTTTATACCCGCCGCGCTGCCTTAAAAGCTCAAGATGCCCTGCACAATGTTAAACCTTAAATGGGGTAAGTTTTCCTTTTTTTCTTTTTTGGAATGTAATTTTTTCCTTGGAGTTGGTTGTATTTATATTTTTTGGTTTTTATTTCTTTCTTCAGTCGTTTTACGAGCGTTTTTTTTTGTTCGTTTTATATTTTTGTGGGTTCATTTTGTTGGCAATTTAGTCAACAATTTATGAAATTTATGTTTCTGGATTTAGTCCCGTTGTTTGGTGCTGTTTTTAAAGAATATTAATAATGGTGGGGATTTAACAGTTTTTTTATTTATTCATTTTTTTATTTTTGTAAATTATTACTAATTAGGTTTTCAAAACTGTTGCAGAAGTTAAGGCGTAAACATTTTTTCATACACTGAACGAAATGTATAATCAATTCTTAAACTACAATGTAATTTCTAAAGCTAGAATTAGTATTAAACTAAAACCGAACTAGAACTGAAGTAGAACTTAATAAGAACTGAACGAAAACTGAAGTGGAACTGAATAAGAACTGAACTACAAATGAACTAGGACTGAACTAAAACTGAACTAGAACTGAACTAGAACTGAACTAGAAATGAACTAAAACTGAACTAGAACTGAAGTAGAATTTAATAAGAACTGAACTAAAACTGAAGTGGAACTGAATAAGAACTGAACTAGAACTGAACTAGAACTGAACTAAACTGAACTAGAACGGAATTAAAACTGAACTGTAACTGAACTGACTTTAACTGAACTGAACTGTAACTGAACTGAACTTTAACTGAACTGAACCTAAACTTAATATTTATTTTTTCTTTTGTGTGCAATTATATTTCAAGGCGATAAAAAAGTGGACTTAAAAAACAAAGAAGAAATAAAATATGTTTTAAAATGCTAAAAACTCAATATTTATTTGGGCACCAAAAAGACATATTCTCTGAAAACCGCAACAAACAAGTTGAAGGGCCTTACATGAAATATAGGAAATGGCTTTCCAAAGGCCCTTTTTAAAATTTCTTATTAATTCAAAATTCTTTTTAAAGGTCGTCTCTATTTAAAGCACTAAAGTCAACTCTTTCAATATGCAATATTTACTATTTAACTACTACTGCTTTTTCCACCATAATAACTTTGTTACACTGACAACACACACTGTGAAGCTTTTACTGGAGAACTGAAAACTAGAACACGCGAAAATTTTCTGTTTTACAATTGTATTTGTATTGCAAATTCATACAACTGCAACTGCTATTGTGTTAATCACATTTGAAAAAATGACTATGGAACAATGAACGATTAATTTTGCACAATGAAGTTTCCTTTTTATACTCTTTTACGAAACCAAATAACACAGCAAAGGAACCATAGTAAAAGAGTGGAAAAATGGAGAAAAAATTGGAACTATAAGACTAATAAAACACACATTTATATATATTTTGTATGATAATTTTTGCCTTGTTTCTTTAGATTTTAAACTGTTATATTTGTTATATTCCGGGCTGGAATGGTTCCAAAATATACTGCTGTGATAATGCGAATATCGCATGAATATATATCCAAATAAGGATCTGAACTACATCAGAGCTTAACAAGATGAACTGAAAGCCGGAATTGGAAGCTGACCTAATTTTATACTGGAACTGACTAGAAATGAACTAAAACTAAAATAACTGAACAAAGAACTGAGAAACGAGCACTGAACTAGAACTAAACTGAGAACTGTACTGAATACTGAAATTAGAACTAAACTGAGGACTAAACTTAGACCTGAACTGAGCTAGAAAATGGTAACTAAACTAAAAAACTAAATTGAGAAACTAAACTTGAGAACTAAACTCATAAACTGAAAATGTTAACATAACCGAGAACTGAACTAGAATTGGAGCAAGAACTTGAATTGAGAACTGAAATGATAACTAAACTGAGAACTGAAATAGAACTTAACTGAAACTGAATTTGGAAATATAAACTGAGAACTAAACTGAGAACTAAAATGTTAACTGAAATGGGAACATTACCGAGAAATGAAACTAGAACTGCAGTAAGAACTGAATTGAGAACTGAATGATAACTAAACTGAGAACATGAAATAGAACTTAACTGAGAACTAAATTTGGAAATGTACTGAGAACTGAACTGAGAATTGAACTAAGAAATAAACTGAGAACTAAAATGATAACTTACTGATAACTGAAATGGGAACATACCGAGAACTGACTAGAAACTGGAGTAAGATTGAATTGAGAACTGAACTGATAACTGAAATGAGAACTGAAATGAGAACTTAACTGATAACTGAACTAAGAATTTAACTGAATACTAAATCGAGGAAAGAAATGCCTGCTAAACAGAAAACTGTATTATAGCATACGTTAAACAGAATAACTTTGACTGAATATAGGGTATTCAAAATAACTACTTTTTCAACCATCACGATTTTAATGTAAATATTTTGTTGTTGCATTATTAAAATATTTAAGTGAGAATGCGAGTTAAAAAAATGGCGAATCAACGATAAAAAATTGAAGTCACTAAAAGGCGTAAAATTAACTAAAGAATTTTCTTTTTAATTTTTTCTTCATTGCAATTTTTCATTAAAATAAATTTGAAAAACTTAAGAGAAAGAAAGAAAGAAAGTGGTGTGAAAAATAATGTGAAGTCTATATAAATTCCTAGAAGCTTTTTATTATAATTTCTAATTAAAATCAGCTTAAAGTGATGAATAGAGAACTGAAAAGAAATGCAAAAATTATTGCATTATTGCAGGAGAAGGAGAAAATTCCTAGAAAATTTAATTTCCGTTTTGTTCATGTGTTAAACAAATTCTAGTGTTTTAATTATTTGGAAAAGAATCCAAATTCTCTATTTTTTGGAAACCCTATTTTAAAGGTCTCTTAATGAAATTTAATACCAATAAGGCAGAATGCAACAACAGAATGCATAAATGCCAAAAAGGATAAAGTATAAA
>PYHX02000253.1:0-35195 GCA_004302925.2 Cochliomyia hominivorax | reverse complement strand
ATTTTGTTTCTAAAAATTGAAAGCAATGTAAATCAACGGGCATAAGTAATAAAGTTTACAATAAAAAATAGGCAATAGGATTTTTTAACTACACCAAACTTAAAGAAATAAATTTTTTAAAATCAAAAGAATTGCTAAATTTTAAATGTAATTTTGTGCAACCAAATTTAGAGAAAATTGTGAAAAAATAAATTCTTTAAAATCAAAAGAATTGCCAAATTTTAAATGTAATTTTGCATCTAAAAATACAAAGCAATGTAAATCTACGCACATAAGTGTTACAGTTTAAGAAAAAATAGGCAATCATCCAAATTTAGAGAAAATGTGAAAAATATTCTTTTAAAATAAAAAATGTTTAATTTTAAATGTACTTTTGTTTCTAAAAATATAAAGCAAACTAAATCTACGCATATGAGGGATACAGCTTAAGAAAACATAGGCAATCAGATTTTAAAACTACTCTAAACTTAGAGAAAATTGTGAAAAGTATATTTTTTAAAATCCAAAAAATTATTAAATCTTTAATGTAATTTTGTTTCTAAAAATACAATGCAATATAAATCTACGCACATGGGAGATACTGACTACGAAAAAATAATCAATACGATTTTAAAGTACACTAAACTTAGAGAAAATTGCGAACAAGTATTTTTTTTATCAAAAAAAATTAATTTTAAATGAAATTTTTTTTTTAAATACTAAGAAATCTACGCATACGAGTGATACACCTTACAAAAAATTGGCTATCGGATTGTAAACTACATGAAACTTAGAGAAAATTGTGAAAAACCACATTCTTTAAATCAGAAAAAAATTTTAAATTTAAATGAAATTTTGTTTCTAAAAACACAAATCAATGTAAATCTAGGCACATGGGTGATACAGCTTACAGAAAAATAGGCAACTGGATTTTAAACTACACCAAACTTGGTGAAAATTGTGAAAAAGTACATTTTTTAAATCAAAAAATTTTTAATTTTCAAATGTAATTTTGTTTCTCAAAATGCAATGAATTATAAATCTACGCACATAAGTGATACAGCTTAAGAAAAAAATAGGCAATCGGATTTTTAAACTACCCCAAACTTATAGAAAATTGTGAAAAAATATATGTTTAAAAATCCAAAAAAAAAATTTAATATTAAATATAATTCTGTTTCTAAAAATACAATGTAATGTAAATCTAAGCTTATGAGTGATACAGCTTACGAAAAAATAGGCAATCGGGATTTTAAACTACACCGAACTTAGAAAAAATATGAAAAAGTATATTTTTAAATAAAAAAAAATTTTAATTTAAATGTAATTTTGTTTTTATAAACACTAAACAATGTATATCTTAGCGCATAAGTTATACAGTTTACAAAAAAATAGGCAATCGGATTTTTTAACTACACCAAACTTAGAGAAAATTGTGAAAAAATATATTTTTAAAAATCAAAAAAAATTGTTAAATATTAAATATAATTTTGTTTCTAAAAATACAAAGCAATGCAAATCTAAGCTCATGAGTGATACAGCTTATAAAAATAGGCAATCGAGATATTAAACTACATCGAACTTAGAAAAATTGAGGAAAAGTATATTTTTAAATCAAAAAAATTTGTTTAATTTAAATGTAATTTTGTTTTTAAAAACACTAAACACGCATAAGTGATACAGTTTACAAAAAAATAGCCAATCGGATTTTTTAAACTACACCAAAGTTGGAGAACATTGTGAAAAAGTACATTTTGTAAATCAAATTTTTTTTTAAAATTTTAAATGTAATTTTGTCACTAAAAATACAAAGCAATGTAAATCTAAGCACATAAGTGATACAGTTTAAGAATAAATAGGAAATCGTATTTTTAAACTAAAATTTAGAGAAAAAATGTGAATAAATTATTTTTTAAAATGAACATTGCTTTGTATTTTTTGTTTCTAAAAATACAATGCAATGTAAATCTAAGCATATGAGTGATACAGCATACGAAAAAATAGGTAATCGGTATTTTAACTACACCAAACTTAGAGAAAATTGTGAAAAAGTATATTTTTTAAATTCAAAATATTTTTTAAATTTTAAATGTAATTTTGTTTCTAAAAATACAAAGCAATCTAAACCCATGCAGGTGGGTAATATAGCTTACGAAAAATAGGCAATCGGATTTTACACTACACCAAACTTAGAGAAAATTGTGAAAAATATATTTTTTAATATCCAAAAAATTATTAAATCTTAAATGCAACTTTGTTTCTAAAAATTAAAAAAAAAAAAATTAAAAATACAAAGCAATGTAAATCTACGTACATCGGTGATGCAGCTCAGAAAAATAGGCAGTCGGATTTTACATTACACCAAGCTAAGAGAAAATTGTGAAAAAGTAATTTTTAAAATCCAAAAAATATGCACATGAGAGATACTGCCTACGAAAAAAGTAAAAATACGATTTTAAAGTACACCAAACTTAGAGAAAATTGCAAATAAGTAAATTTTTTCTAAAATCAACAAAATTTTAAATTTTAAATGTAATTTTGTTTCTAAAAACACAAAATCTACACCCATAAATGATATAGCTTAAGAAAAATTAGGCAATCGGGTTCAGAAAATATATTTTAAAAAATCAAAAAAATTTGTTTAATGTTAAATATAATTTTGTATCTAAAAATACAAAGCAATGTAAATCTGATCTTATGAGTGATACAGCTTAGAAAAAAATAGGCAATCGGGATTTTAAACTACACCGAACTTAGAAAAAATTGTGAAAAGTATATTTTGAATTCAAAAAATTTGTTAAATTTAAATGTAATTTTGCTTCTAAAAACACTAAACAATGTATATCTACGCACATAGTGATACAGTTTACAAAAAAATAGGCAATCGGGATTTTAAACTACACCAAACTAAGAGAAAATTGTGAAAAAGTACATTTTTTTAAATTAAGAAATTTTAAATGTAACGTTGTTTCTAAAAATACGAAGCAATGTCATACATGTCGCACATGGGTCATACAGCTTACGAATAAATAGGCAATGGGATTTTTAAACTTCACCAAACATAGAGTAATTGTGAAAATAAAAAAAAATGTAAATCTACAAAAAAAATACAAAAAAATGTAAATCTACGAACATAAGTGATACAGCCTAAGCGAAACTACACCAAACCTAGAGAAAATTGTGAAGAAGTATATTTTTTAAAATCAAACATTTTTTTTAAATTTTAAATGTAATTTTGTTTCTAAAAATAGAAAATAATGCAAATCTACGCCAGTGGGTGAAACAGTTGCCTATGCAACTGGATTTTAAATTACACCAAACTTGGTGAAAATTGTGAAAAAGTTAATTTTTTAAATCAAAAAAAAATTGTTAAAATTTGAATGTAATTTTGTTTCTAAAAATTCAAAGCAATGTAAATCAACGGGCATAAGTGATGAAGTTTACAATAAAAAATAGGCAATAGGATTTTTAACTACACCAAACTTAGAGAAAATTGTGAAAAGTATATTGTTAAAAATCAAAATATTTTTTTGTAAATTTTAAATGTAATTTTATTTCTAAAAATACAAGGAAATGTAAATCTACGCACATAAGTGATACAGCTTAAGCAAAACTACATCAAACTTAGAGAAAATTGTGAAAAAGTATATATTTTAAAATCATTTTTTTTAAATTTAAATGTAATATTCTTTCTAAAAATACAAAGCAATGTAAATCTACGCACATAAGTGATACAGTTTAAGAATAAATAGGCAATCGGATTTTTACTAAACCATCCAAATTTAGACAAAATGTGAGAAATATGTTTTTTAATAAAAAAATGTTTAATTTTAAATGTACTCTTGTTTCTAAAAATATAAAGCAATCCAAATCTACGCATTTGAGTGATACAACTTACGGAGAAATAGGCATTCGCATTTTAAACTACACCAAACTGAGAAAAAATTGTGAAAAAGAACATTTTTTTTAAAATCAAAAAATTTTTTAATTTTTAAATGTAATTGTGTTTCTAAAAATACTAAACAATGTAAATTTACACACACGAGCTATACAGTTTACGAAAAATGTGCAATCGGATTTTAAACTACACCAAATTTTGGAGAAAATTGTGAAAAATATTTTTTTAAAATCAAAAGAATTGCTAAATTTTAAATGTAAATTTGCATCAGTTTAAGAATAAATAGGCAATCGGATTTTTAAACCATCCAAATTTAGAGAAAATGTGAAAAATATGCTTTTAAAATAAAAAATGTTTAATTTTAAATGTAAAGCAATCTAAATCTACGCATATGAGGGATACAGCTAAAGAAAACATAGGCAATCAAATTTTTATGTTACTCCAAACTTAGACAAAATTGTGAAAAAGTATACTCTTAAAAAATCAAATATTTTTTTAATTTTAAATGTAATTTTGTTTCTAAAAATAGAAAGCAATGTAAATCTACGCATACAGCTTACGAAAAAATAGGCAATCGGATTAGAGAAAATTGTGAAAAGTATATTTTTTAAAATCCAAAAAAATATTAAATCTTTAATGTAATTTTGTTTCTAAAAATACAAAGCAATATAATCTACGCACGTGGGAGATACTGACTACGAAAAATAATCAATACGATTTTAAAGTACACTAAACTTAGAGAAAATTGCGAACAAGTATTTTTTATCAAAAAAATTAAATTTTAAATGTAATTTTTTCTAAAATACTAAGAAATCTACGCATACGTGTGATACAGCTTACAAAAAATAGGCTACCGGATTGTAAACTACATGAAACTTAGAGAAAATTGTGAAAAACCACATTTTTAAATCAGAAAAAATTTTAAATTTTAAATGAAATTTTGTTTCTAAAAACACAAATCAATGTAAATCTAGGAATTATAAATCTACGCACATAAGTAATACAGCTTAAGAAAAAAATAGGCAATAGGATTTTTTAACTACACCAAACTTAAAGAAATAAATTTTTAAAATCAATTTTAAATGTAATTTTGTTTCTAAAAATAGAAAACAATGCAAATCTACGCCAGTGAAACAGTTGCCTATGCAACTGGATTTTAAACTACACCTAACTTGGAGAAAATTGTGAAAAAGTTAATTTTTTAAATCAAAAAAAATTGTTAAAATTTGAATGTAATTTTGTTTCTAAAAATTCAAAGCAATGTAAATCAACGGGCATAAGTGATGAAGTTTACAATAAAAAATAGGCAATAGGATTTTTAACTACACCAAACTTAGAGAAAATTGTGAAAAGTATATGTTAAAAATCAAAATATTTTTTTGTAAATTTTAAATGTAATTTTATATCTAAAAATACAAGGAAATGTAAATCTACGCACATAAGTGATACAGCTTAAGCAAAACTACATCAAACTTAGAGAAAATTGTGAAAAAGTATATATTTTAAAATCATTTTTTTTAAATTTAAATGTAATATTCTTTCTAAAAATACAAAGCAATGTAAATCTACGCACATAAGTGATACAGTTTAAGAATAAATAGGCAATCGGATTTTTACTAAACCATCCAAATTTAGACAAAATGTGAGAAATAGGTTTTTTAATAAAAAAATGTTTAATTTTAAATGTACTCTTGTTTCTAAAAATATAAAGTAATCCAAATCTACGCATTTGGGTGATACAACTTACGGAGAAATAGGCATTCGCATTTTAAACTACACCAAACTGAGAAAAAATTGTGAAAAAGAACATTTTTTTTTAAAATCAAAAAATTGTTTAATTTTTAAATGTAATTGTGTTTCTAAAAATACTAAACAATGTAAATTTACACACACGAGCTATACAGTTTACGAAAAATGTGCAATCGGATTTTAAACTACACCAAATTTGGAGAAAATTGTGAAAAATATTTTTTTTTAAAATCAAAAGAATTGCTAAATTTTAAATGTAAATTTGCAACTAAAATACAAAGCATTGTAAATCTACGCACATAAGTGTTACAGTTTAAGAATAAATAGGCAATCGGATTTTTAAACCATCCAAATTTAGAGAAAATGTGAAAAATATGCTTTTAAAATAAAAAATGTTTAATTTTAAATGTACTTTTGTTTCTAAAAATATAAAGCAAACTAAATCTACGCATATGATGGATACAGCTTAAGAAAACATAGGCAATCAAATTTTTAAATTACTCCAAACTTAGACAAAATTGTGAAAAGTATATTTTTTAAAATCCAAAAAATTATTAAATCTTTAATGTAATTTTGTTTCTAAAAATACAAAGCAATATAAATCTACGCACATGGGAGATACTGACTACGAAAAAATAATCAATACGATTTTAAAGTACACTAAACTTAGAGAAAATTGCGAACAAGTATTTTTTTATCAAAAAAATTTAATTTTAAATGTAATTTTTTCTAAAATACTAAGAAATCTACGCATACGAGTGATACACCTTACAAAAAATTGGCTATCGGATTGTAAACTACATGAAACTTAGAGAAAATTGTGAAAAACCACATTCTTTAAATCAGAAAAAAATTTTAAATTTTAAATGAAATTTTGTTTCTAAAAACACAAATCAATGTAAATCTAGGCACATGGGTGATACAGCTTACAGAAAAATAGGCAACTGGATTTTAAACTACACCAAACTTGGTGAAAATTGTGAAAAAGTACATTTTTTAAATCAAAAAATTTTTAATTTTCAAATGTAATTTTGTCTCAAAATGCAAAGAATTATAAATCTACGCACATAAGTGATACAGCTTAAGAAAAAAATAGGCAATCGGATTTTTAAACTACCCCAAACTTATAGAAAATTGTGAAAAAATATATGTTTAAAAATAAAAAAAAAAAAAAAAAAAAATAATATTAAATATAATTCTGTTTCTAAAAATACAATGTAATGTAAATCTAAGCTTATGAGTGATACAGCTTACGAAAAAATAGGCAATCGGGATTTCAAACTACACCGAACTTAGAAAAAAATGTGAAAAAGTATATTTTTAAATAAAAAAAAAAAAAAAATTTTAATTTAAATGTAATTTTGTTTTTAAAAACACTAAACAATGTATATCTTAGCGCATAAGTTATACAATTTACAAAAAAATAGGCAATCGGATTTTTTAACTACACCAAACTTAGAGAAAATTGTGAAAAAATATATTTTTAAAAAATCAAAAAAAAAATGTTAAATTTTGTTTTTAAAAACACTAAACACGCATAAGTGATACAGTTTACAAAAAAATAGCCAATCGGATTTTTTAAACTACACCAAAGTTGGAGAACATTGTGAAAAAGTACATTTTGTAAATCAAATTTTTTTTTAAAATTTTAAATGTAATTTTGTCACTAAAAATACAAAGCAATGTAAATCTAAGCACATAAGTGATACAGTTTAAGAATAAATAGGAAATCGTATTTTTAAACTAAAATTTAGAGAAAAAATGTGAATAAATTATTTTTTAAAATGAACATTGCTTTGTATTTTTTGTTTCTAAAAATACAATGCAATGTAAATCTAAGCATATGAGTGATACAGCATACGAAAAAATAGGTAATCGGTATTTTAACTACACCAAACTTAGAGAAAATTGTGAAAAAGTATATTTTTTAAATTCAAAATATTTTTTAAATTTTAAATGTAATTTTGTTTCTAAAAATACAAAGCAATCTAAACCCATGCAGGTGGGTAATATAGCTTACGAAAAAATAGGCAATCGGATTTACACTACACCAAACTTAGAGAAAATTGTGAAAAATATATTTTTTAATATCCAAAAAATTATTAAATCTTAAATGCAACTTTGTTTCTAAAAATTAAAAAAAAAAAAATTAAAAATACAAAGCAATGTAAATCTACGTACATCGGTGATGCAGCTCAGAAAAAATAGGCAGTCGGATTTTACATTACACCAAGCTAAGAGAAAATTGTGAAAAAGTAATTTTTAAAATCCAAAAAATATGCACATGAGAGATACTGCCTACGAAAAAAGTAAAAATACGATTTTAAAGTACACCAAACTTAGAGAAAATTGCAAATAAGTAAATTTTTTCTAAAATCAACAAAATTTTAAATTTTAAATGTAATTTTGTTTCTAAAAACACAAAATCTACACCCATAAATGATATAGCTTAAGAAAAATTAGGCAATCGGGTTCAGAAAATATATTTTAAAAAATCAAAAAAAATTTGTTTAATGTTAAATATAATTTTGTATCTAAAAATACAAAGCAATGTAAATCTGATCTTATGAGTGATACAGCTTAGAAAAAAATAGGCAATCGGGATTTTAAACTACACCGAACTTAGAAAAAATTGTGAAAAGTATATTTTGAATTCAAAAAATTTGTTAAATTTAAATGTAATTTTGCTTCTAAAAACACTAAACAATGTATATCTACGCACATAGTGATACAGTTTACAAAAAAATAGGCAATCGGGATTTTAAACTACACCAAACTAAGAGAAAATTGTGAAAAAGTACATTTTTTTAAATTAAGAAATTTTAAATGTAACGTTGTTTCTAAAAATACGAAGCAATGTCATACATGTCGCACATGGGTCATACAGCTTACGAATAAATAGGCAATGGGATTTTTAAACTTCACCAAACATAGAGTAATTGTGAAAATAAAAAAAAATGTAAATCTACAAAAAAAATACAAAAAAATGTAAATCTACGAACATAAGTGATACAGCCTAAGCGAAACTACACCAAACCTAGAGAAAATTGTGAAGAAGTATATTTTTTAAAATCAAACATTTTTTTTAAATTTTAAATGTAATTTTGTTTCTAAAAATAGAAAATAATGCAAATCTACGCCAGTGGGTGAAACAGTTGCCTATGCAACTGGATTTTAAATTACACCAAACTTGGTGAAAATTGTGAAAAAGTTAATTTTTTAAATCAAAAAAAATTGTTAAAATTTGAATGTAATTTTGTTTCTAAAAATTCAAAGCAATGTAAATCAACGGGCATAAGTGATGAAGTTTACAATAAAAAATAGGCAATAGGATTTTTAACTACACCAAACTTAGAGAAAATTGTGAAAAGTATATTGTTAAAAATCAAAATATTTTTTTGTAAATTTTAAATGTAATTTTATTTCTAAAAATACAAGGAAATGTAAATCTACGCACATAAGTGATACAGCTTAAGCAAAACTACATCAAACTTAGAGAAAATTGTGAAAAAGTATATATTTTAAAATCATTTTTTTTAAATTTAAATGTAATATTCTTTCTAAAAATACAAAGCAATGTAAATCTACGCACATAAGTGATACAGTTTAAGAATAAATAGGCAATCGGATTTTTACTAAACCATCCAAATTTAGACAAAATGTGAGAAATATGTTTTTTAATAAAAAATGTTTAATTTTAAATGTACTCTTGTTTCTAAAAATATAAAGCAATCCAAATCTACGCATTTGAGTGATACAACTTACGGAGAAATAGGCATTCGCATTTTAAACTACACCAAACTGAGAAAAAATTGTGAAAAAGAACATTTTTTTTAAAATCAAAAAATTTTTTAATTTTTAAATGTAATTGTGTTTCTAAAAATACTAAACAATGTAAATTTACACACACGAGCTATACAGTTTACGAAAAATGTGCAATCGGATTTTAAACTACACCAAATTTGGAGAAAATTGTGAAAAATATTTTTTTAAAATCAAAAGAATTGCTAAATTTTAAATGTAAATTTGCATCAGTTTAAGAATAAATAGGCAATCGGATTTTTAAACCATCCAAATTTAGAGAAAATGTGAAAAATATGCTTTTAAAATAAAAAATGTTTAATTTTAAATGTAAAGCAATCTAAATCTACGCATATGAGGGATACAGCTAAAGAAAACATAGGCAATCAAATTTTTATGTTACTCCAAACTTAGACAAAATTGTGAAAAAGTATACTCTTAAAAAATCAAATATTTTTTTAATTTTAAATGTAATTTTGTTTCTAAAAATAGAAAGCAATGTAAATCTACGCATACAGCTTACGAAAAAATAGGCAATCGGATTAGAGAAAATTGTGAAAAGTATATTTTTTAAAATCCAAAAAAATATTAAATCTTTAATGTAATTTTGTTTCTAAAAATACAAAGCAATATAATCTACGCACGTGGGAGATACTGACTACGAAAAAATAATCAATACGATTTTAAAGTACACTAAACTTAGAGAAAATTGCGAACAAGTATTTTTTATCAAAAAAATTAAATTTTAAATGTAATTTTTTCTAAAATACTAAGAAATCTACGCATACGTGTGATACAGCTTACAAAAAATAGGCTACCGGATTGTAAACTACATGAAACTTAGAGAAAATTGTGAAAAACCACATTTTTAAATCAGAAAAAATTTTAAATTTTAAATGAAATTTTGTTTCTAAAAACACAAATCAATGTAAATCTAGGAATTATAAATCTACGCACATAAGTAATACAGCTTAAGAAAAAAATAGGCAATAGGATTTTTTAACTACACCAAACTTAAAGAAATAAATTTTTTAAAATCAAAAGAATTGCCAAATTTTAAATGTAATTTTGCAACTAAAAATACAAAGCATTGTAAATCTACGCACATAAGTGTTACAGTTTAAGAATAAATAGGCAATCGGATTTTTAAACCATCCAAATTTAGAGAAAATGTGAAAAATATGCTTTTAAAATAAAAAATGTTTAATTTTAAATGTACTTTTGTTTCTAAAAATATAAAGCAAACTAAATCTACGCATATGATGGATACAGCTTAAGAAAACATAGGCAATCAAATTTTTAAATTACTCCAAACTTAGACAAAATTGTGAAAAAGTATACTTTTAAAAATCAAATATCTTTTTAATTATAAATGTAATTTTGTTTCTAAAAATTGAAAGCAATGTAAATCTGCGCACATGGGTCATACAGCTTACGAAAAAATAGGCAATCAGATTTTAAAACTACTCCAAACTTAGAGAAAATTGTGAAAAGTATATTTTTTAAAATCCAAAAAATTATTAAATCTTTAATGTAATTTTGTTTCTAAAAATACAAAGCAATATAAATCTACGCACATGGGAGGTACTGACTACGAAAAAATAATCAATACGATTTTAAAGTACACTAAACTTAGAGAAAATTGCGAACAAGTATTTTTTTATCAAAAAAATTTAATTTTAAATGTAATTTTTTTTAAAATACTAAGAAATCTACGCATACGAGTGATACACCTTACAAAAAATTGGCTATCGGATTGTAAACTACATGAAACTTAGAGAAAATTGTGAAAAACCACATTCTTTAAATCAGAAAAAAATTTTAAATTTTAAATGAAATTTTGTTTCTAAAAACACAAATCAATGTAAATCTAGGCACATGGGTGATACAGCTTACAGAAAAATAGGCAACTGGATTTTAAACTACACCAAACTTGGTGAAAATTGTGAAAAAGTACATTTTTTAAATCAAAAAATTTTTAATTTTCAAATGTAATTTTGTTTCTCAAAATGCAAAGAATTATAAATCTACGCACATAAGTGATACAGCTTAAGAAAAAAATAGGCAATCGGATTTTTAAACTACCCCAAACTTATAGAAAATTGTGAAAAAATATATGTTTAAAAATCCAAAAAAAAATTTTAATATTAAATATAATTATGTTTCTAAAAATACAATGTAATGTAAATCTAAGCTTATGAGTGATACAGCTTACGAAAACATAGGCAATCGGGATTTTAAACTACACCGAACTTAGAAAAAAATGTGAAAAAGTATATTTTTAAATCAAAAAAATTTTAATTTAAATGTAATTTTGTTTTTAAAAACACTAAACAATGTATATCTTAGCGCATAAGTTATACAGTTTACAAAAAAATAGCCAATCGGATTTTTTAAACTACACCAAAGTTGGAGAACATTGTGAAAAAGTACATTTTGTAAATCAAATTTTTTTTTTAAAATTTTAAATGTAATTTTGTCACTAAAAAATACAAAGCAATGTAAATCTAAGCACATAAGTGATACAGTTTAAGAATAAATAGGAAATCGTATTTTTAAACTAAAATTTAGAGAAAAAATGTGAATAAATTATTTTTTAAAATTAACATTGCTTTGTATTTTTTGTTTCTAAAAATACAATGTAATGTAATTTTGTTTCTAAAAATAGAAAACAATGCAAATCTACGCCAGTGGGTGAAACAGTTGCCTATGCAACTGAATTTTAAACTACACCAAACTTGGTGAAAATTGTGAAAAAGTTAATTTTTTAAATCAAAAAAAAAAATTGTTAAAATTTGAATGTAATTTTGTTTCTAAAAATTCAAAGCAATGTAAATCAACGGGCATAAGTGATGAAGTTTACAATAAAAAATAGGCAATAGGATTTTTAACTACACCAAACTTAGAGAAAATTGTGAAAAAGTATATTGTTAAAAATCAAAATATTTTTTTGTAAATTTTAAATGTAATTTTATTTCTAAAAATACAAGGAAATGTAAATCTACGCACATAAGCTTACAAAGCTTACAGCTTAAGCAAAACTACATCAAACTTAGAGAAAATTGTGAAAAAGTATATATTTTAAAATCATTTTTTTTAAATTTAAATGTAATATTCTTTCTAAAAATACAAAGCAATGTAAATCTACGCACATAAGTGATACAGTTTAAGAATAAATAGGCAATCGGATTTTTACTAAACCATCCAAATTTAGACAAAATGTGAAAAATATGTTTTATAATAAAAAAATGTTTAATTTTAAATGTACTCTTGTTTCTAAAAATATAAAGCAATCCAAATCTACGCATCTGAGCGATACAACTTACTTAGAAATAGGCATTCGCATTTTAAACTACACCAAACTGAGAAAAAATTGTGAAAAAGAACATTTTTTTTTAAATCAAAAAATTTTTTAATTTTTAAATGTAGTTGTGTTTCTAAAAATACTAAACAATGTAAATTTACACACACGAGCTATACAGTTTACGAAAAATGTGCAATCGGATTTTAAACTACACCAAATTTGGAGAAAATTGTGAAAAATATTTTTTTTAAAATCAAAAGAATTGCTAAATTTTAAATGTAAATTTGCATCAGTTTAATAATAAGTAGGCAATCGGATTTTTAAACCATCCAAATTTAGAGAAAATGTGAAAAATATGCTTTTAAAATAAAAAAATGTTTAATTTTAAATGTAAAGCAATCTAAATCTACGCATATGAGGGATAAAGCTAAAGAAAACATAGGCAATCAAATTTTTAAGTTACTCCAAACTTAGACAAAATTGTGAAAAAGTATACTCTTAAAAAATCAAATATTTTTTTAATTTTAAATGTAATTTTGTTTCTAAAAATAGAAAGCAATGTAAATCTACGCATACAGCTTACGAAAAAATAGGCAATCGGATTAGAGAAAATTGTGAAAAGTATATTTTTTAAAATCCAAAAAATTATTAAATCTTTAATGTAATTTTGTTTCTAAAAATACAAAGCAATATAATCTACGCACGTGGGAGATACTGACTACGAAAAAATAATCAATACGATTTTAAAGTACACTAAACATAGAGAAAATTGCGAAAGCAATCTAAATCTACGCATTTGAGGGATACAGCTAAAGAAAACATAGGCAATCAAATTTTTAAGTTACTCCAAACTTAGACAAAATTGTGAAAAAGTATACTCTTAAAAAATCAAATATTTTTTTAATTTTAAATGTAATTTTGTTTCTAAAAATAGAAAGCAATTTAAATCTACGCATACAGCTTACGAAAAAATAGGCAATCGGATTAGAGAAAATTGTGAAAAGTATATTTTTTAAAATCCAAAAAATTATTAAATCTTTAATGTAATTTTGTTTCTAAAAATACAAAGCAATATAATCTACGCACGTGGGAGATACTGACTACGAAAAAATAATCAATACGATTTTAAAGTACACTAAACATAGAGAAAATTGCGAACAAGTATTTTTTTATCAAAAAAATTAAATTTTAAATGTAATTTTTTCTAAAATACTAAGAAATCTACGCATACGTGTGATACAGCTTACAAAAAATAGGCTATCGGATTGTAAACTACATGAAACTTAGAGAAAATTGTGAAAAACCACATTTTTTAAATCAGAAAAAATTTTAAATTTTAAATGAAATTTTGTTTCTAAAAACACAAATCAATGTAAATCTAGGCACATGGGTGATACAGCTTACAGAAAAATAGGCAACTGGATTTTAAACTACACCAAACTTGGTGAAAATTGTGAAAAAGTATATTTTTTAAATCAAAAAATTTTTAATTTTCAAATGTAATTTTGTTTCTCAAAATGCAAAGAATTATAAATCTACGCACATAAGTGATACAGCTTAAGAAAAAAATAGGCAATCGGATTTTTAAACTACACCAAACTTAAAGAAAGAATTTTTTTAAAATCAAAAGAATTGCCAAATTTTAAATGTAATTTTGCAGCTAAAAATACATAGCATTGTAAATCTACGCACATAAGTGTTACAGTTTAAGAATAAATAGGCAATCGGATTTTTAAACCATCCAAATTTAGAAAAAATGTGAAAAATATGCTTTTAAAATAAAAAATGTTTAATTTTAAATGTACTTTTGTTTCTAAAAATATAAAGCAAACTAAATCTACGCATATGAGGGATACAGCTTAAGAAAACATAGGCAATCAAATTTTTAAATTACTCCAAACTTAGACAAAATTGTGAAAAAGTATATTTTTTAAATTCAAAATATTTTTTAAATTTTAAATGTAATTTTGTTTCTAAAAATACAAAGCAATCTAAACCCATGCAGGTGGGTAATATAGCTTACAAAATTGTGAAAAAGTATACTCTTAAAAAATCAAATATTTTTTTAATTTTAAATGTAATTTTGTTTCTAAAAATAGAAAGCAATGTAAATCTACGCATACAGCTTACGAAAAAATAGGCAATCGGATTAGAGAAAATTGTGAAAAGTATATTTTTTAAAATCCAAAAAATTATTAAATCTTTAATGTAATTTTGTTTCTAAAAATACAAAGCAATATAAATCTACGCACATGGGACTACGAAAAAATAATCAATACGATTTTAAAGTACACTAAACTTAGAGAAAATTGCGAACAAGTATTTTTTATCAAAAAAAATTAATTTTAAATGTAATTTTTTTTCTAAAATACTAAGAAATCTACGCATACGAGTGATACAGCTTACAAAAAATTGGCTATCGGATTGTAAACTACATGAAACTGAGAGAAAATTGTGAAAAACCACATTCTTTAAATCAGAAAAAAATTTTAAATTTTAAATGAAATTTTGTTTCTAAAATCACAAATCAATGTAAATCTAGGCACATGGGTGATACAGCTTACAGAAAAATAGGCAACTGGATTTTAAACTACACCAAACTTGGTGAAAATTGTGAAAAAGTACATTTTTTAAATCAAAAAATTTTTAATTTTCAAATGTAATTTTGTTTCTCAAAATGCAATGAATTATAAATCTACGCACATAAGTGATACAGCTTAAGAAAAAAATAGGCAATCGGATTTTTAAACTACCCCAAACTTATAGAAAATTGTGAAAAAATATATTTTTAAAAATCAAAAAAAATTGTTAAATATTAAATATAATTTTGTTTCTAAAAATACAAAGCAATGCAAATCTAAGCTTATGAGTGATACAGCTTATAAAAAATAGGCAATCGAGATATTAAACTACATCGAACTTAGAAAAAATTGAGGAAAAGTATATTTTTAAATCAAAAAAATTTGTTTAATTTAAATGTAATTTTGTTTTTAAAAACACTAAACACGCATAAGTGATACAGTTTACAAAAAATAGCCAATCGGATTTTTTAAACTACTCCAAAGTTGGAGAACATTGTGAAAAAGTACATTTTGTAAATCAAAATTTTGTCACTAAAAAATACAAAGCAATGTAAATCTAAGCACATAAGTGATACAGTTTAAGAATAAATAGGAAATCGTATTTTTAAAATAAAATTTAGAGAAAAATGTGAATAAATTATTTTTTAAAATTAACATTGCTTTGTATTTTTTGTTTCTAAAAATACAATGCAATGTAAATCTAAGCATATGAGTGATGCAGTTTAAGAACAAATAGGCAATCGGATTTTTACTAAACCATCCAAATTTAGACAAAATGTGAAAAATATGTTTTTTTAATAAAAAAAATGTTTAATTTTGAATGTACTCTTGTTTCTAAAAATATAAGGCAATCCAAATCTACGCATGTGAGGGATACAACTTACGGAGAATAGGCATTCGCATTTTAAACTACACCAAACTGAGAGAAAATTGTGAAAAAGAACATTTTTTTAAAATCAAAAAATTTTTTAATTTTTAAATATAATTGTGTTTCTAAAAATACTAAACAATGTAAATTTACACACACGAGCTATACAGTTTACGAAAAATGTGCAATCGGATTTTAAACTACACCAAATTTGGAGAAAATTGTGAAAAATTTTTTTTAATATCAAAAGAATTGCTAAATTTTAAATGTAAATTTGCATCAGTTTAAGAATAAATAGGCAATTGGATTTTTTAACCATCCAAATTTAGAGAAAATGTGAAAAATATGCTTTTAAAATAAAAAAATGTTTAATTTTAAATGTAAAGCAATCTAAATCTACGCATATGAGGGATACAGCTAAAGAAAACTTAGGCAATCAAATTTTTAAGTTACTCCAAACTTAGACAAAATTGTGAAAAAGTATACTCTTAAAAAATCAAATATTTTTTTTAATTTTAAATGTAATTTTGTTTCTAAAAATAGAAAGCAATGTAAATCTACGCATACAGCTTACGAAAAAATAGGCAATCGGATTAGAGAAAATTGTGAAAAGTATATTTTTTAAAATCCAAAAAATTATTAAATCTTTAATGTAATTTTGTTTCTAAAAATACAAAGCAATATAATCTACGCACGTGGGAGATACTGACTACGAAAAAATAATCAATACGATTTTAAAGTACACTAAACATAGAAAAAATTGCGAACAAGTATTTTTTTATCAAAAAAATTAAATTTTAAATGTAATTTTTTCTAAAATACTAAGAAATCTACGCATACGTGTGATACAGCTTACAAAAAATAGGCTACCGGATTGTAAACTACATGAAACTTAGAGAAAATTGTGAAAAACCACATTTTTTAAATCAGAAAAAATTTTAAATTTTAAATGAAATTTTGTTTCTAAAAACACAAATCAATGTAAATAATCTAGGCACATGGGTGATACAGCTTACAGAAAAATAGGCAACTGTATTTTAAACTACATCAAACTTGGTGAAAATTGTGAAAAAGTTAAGTTTTTAAATCAAAAAATTTTTAATTTTCAAATGTAATTTTGTTTCTTAAAATGTAAAGAATTAAAATCTACGCACATAAGTAATACAGCTTAAGAAAAAAATAGGCAATAGGATTTTTTAACTACACCAAACTTATAGAAAATTGTGAAAAAATATATGTTTAAAAATCAAAAAAAAAAAAAAATTAATATTAAATATAATTCTGTTTCTAAAAATACAATGTAATGTAAATCTAAGCTTATGAGTGATACAGCTTACGAAAAAATAGGCAATCGGGATTTTAAACTACACCGAACTTAGAAAAATGTGAAAAAGTATATTTTTAAATCAAAAAACATGGGTGATACAGCTTACAGAAAAATAGGCAACTGGATTTTAAACTACACCAAACTTGGTGAAAATTGTGAAAAAGTACATTTTTTAAATCAAAAAATTTTTAATTTTCAAATGTAATTTTGTCTCAAAATGCAAAGAATTATAAATCTACGCACATAAGTGATACAGCTTAAGAAAAAAATAGGCAATCGGATTTTTTAACTACACCAAACTTGGAGAAAATTGTGAAAAAATATATTTTTAAAAATCAAAAAAAAAATTGTTAAATATTAAATATAATTTTGTTTCTAAAAATACAAAGCAATGCAAATCTAAGCTTATGAGTGATACAGCTTATAAAAAATAGGCAATCGAGATATTAAACTACATCGAACTTAGAAAAAATTGAGGAAAAGTATATTTTTAAATCAAAAAAATTTGTTTAATTTAAATGTAATTTTGTTTTTAAAAACGCTAAACACGCATAAGTGATACAGTTTACAAAAAAATAGCCAATCGGATTTTTTAAACTACACCAAAGTTGGAGAACATTGTGAAAAAGTACATTTTGTAAATCAAAATTTTTTTTAAAATTTTAAATGTAATTTTGTCACTAAAAAATACAAAGCAATGTAAATCTAAGCACATAAGTGATACAGTTTAAGAATAAATAGCAAATCGTATTTTTAAACTAAAATTTAGAGAAAAAATGTGAATAAATTATTTTTTAAAATTAACATTGCTTTGTATTTTTTGTTTCTAAAAATACAATGTAATGTAATTTTTTTTCTAAAAATAGAAAACAATGCAAATCTACGCCAGTGGGTGAAACAGTTGCCTATGCAACTGGATTTTAAACTACACCAAACTTGGTGAAAATTGTGAAAAAGTTAATTTTTTAAATCAAAAAAAATTGTTAAAATTTGAATGTAATTTTGTTTCTAAAAATTCAAAGCAATGTAAATCAACGGGCATAAGTGATGAAGTTTACAATAAAAAATAGGCAATAGGATTTTTAACTACACCAAACTTAGAGAAAATTGTGAAAAAGTATATTGTTAAAAATCAAAATATTTTTTTGTAAATTTTAAATGTAATTTTATTTCTAAAAATACAAGGAAATGTAAATCTACGCACATAAGTGATACAGCTTAAGCAAAACTACATCAAACTTAGAGAAAATTGTGAAAAAGTATATATTTTAAAATCATTTTTTTTTTTTAATTTAAATGTAATATTCTTTCTAAAAATACAAAGCAATGTAAATCTACGCACATAAGTGATACAGTTTAAGAATAAATAGGCAATCGGATTTTTACTAAACCATCCAAATTTAGACAAAATGTGAAAAATATGTTTTTTAATAAAAAAATGTTTAATTTTAAATGTACTCTTGTTTCTAAAAATATAAAGCAATCCAAATCTACGTATGTGAGGGATACAACTTACGGAGAAATAGGCATTCGCATTTTAAACTACACCAAACTGAGAAAAAATTGTGAAAAAGAACATTTTTTTTTAAATCAAAAATTTTTTTAATTTTTAAATGTAATTGTGTTTCTAAAAATACTAAACAATGTAAATTTACACACACGAGCTAAATTTTACGAAAAATGTGCAATCGGATTTAAACTACACCAAATTTGGAGAAAATTGTGAAAAATATTTTTTTTAAAATCAAAAGAATTGCTAAATTTTAAATGTAAATTTGCATCAGTTTAAGAATAAATAGGCAATCGGATTTTTAAACCATCCAAATTTAGAGAAAATGTGAAAAATATGCTTTTAAAATAAAAAATGTTTAATTTTAAATGTACTTTTGCTTCTAAAAATATAAAGCAAACTAAATCTATGCATATGAGGGATACAGCTTAAGAAAACATAGGCAATCAAATTTTTAAATTACTCCAAACTTAGAGAAAATTGTGAAAAGTATATTTTTTAAAATCCAAAAAATTATTAAATCTTTAATGTAATTTTGTTTCTAAAAATACAAAGCAATATAAATCTACGCACATGGGAGATACTGACTACGAAAAAATAATCAATACGATTTTAAAGTACACTAAACTTAGAGAAAATTGCGAACAAGTATTTTTTATCAATTTTTATTTTTATGTATCACATGGGTGATACAGCTTACAGAAAAATAGGCAACTGGATTTTAAACTACACCAAACTTGGTGAAAATTGTGAAAAAGTACATTTTTAAAAATCAAAAAAAATTGTTAAATATTAAATATAATTTTGTTTCTAAAAATACAGCTTATAAAAAATAGGCAATCGAGATATTAAACTACATCGAACTTAGAAAAAATTGAGGAAAAGTATATTTTTAAATCAAAAAAATTTGTTTAATTTAAATGTAATTTTGTTTTTAAAAACACTAAACATGCATAAGTGATACAGTTTACAAAAAAATAGCCAATCGGATTTTTTAAACTACTCCAAAGTTGGAGAACATTGTGAAAAAGTACATTTTGTAAATCAAAATTTTTTTTAAAATTTTAAATGTAATTTTGTCACTAAAAAATACAAAGCAATGTAAATCTAAGCACATAAGTGATACAGTTTAAGAATAAATAGGAAATCGTATTTTTAAAATAAAATTTAGAGAAAAATGTGAATAAATTATTTTTTAAAATTAACATTGCTTTGTATTTTTTGTTTCTAAAAATACAATGCAATGTAAATCTAAGCATATGAGTGATACAGCATACGAAAAAATTGGTAATCGGTATTTTAACTACACCAAACTTAGAGAAAATTGTGAAAAAGTATATTTTTTAAATTCAAAATATTTTTTTAAATTTTAAATGTAATTTTGTTTCTAAAAATACAAAGCAATCTAAACCCATGCAGGTGGGTAATATAGCTTACAAAAAAATAGGCAATCGGATTTTACACTACACCAAACTTAGAGAAAATTGTGAAAAATATATTTTTTAATATCCAAAAAATTATTAAATCTTAAATGCAACTTTGTTTCTAAAAATTAAAAAAAAAATTAAAAATACAAAGCAATGTAAATCTACGTACATCGGTGATGCAGCTCAGAAAAAATAGGCAGTCGGATTTTACATTACACCAAGCTAAGAGAAAATTGTGAAAAAGTAATTTTTTAAAATCCAAAAAATATGCACATGAGAGATACTGCCTACGAAAAAAGTAAAATTACGATTTTAAAGTACACCAAACTTAGAGAAAATTGCAAATAAGTAAATTTTTTCTAAAATTAACAAAATTTTTAATTTGAAATGTAATTTTGTTTCTAAAAACACAAAATCTACACTCATAAATGATATAGCTTAAGAAAAATTAGGCAATCGGGTTCAAAAAATATATTTTAAAAAATCAAAAAAAAAAATTGTTAATATTAAATATAATTTTGTATCTAAAAATACAAAGCAATGTAAATCTGATCTTATGAGTGATACAGCTTAGAAAAAAATAGGCAATCGGGATTTTAAACTACACCGAACTTAGAAAAAATTGTGAAAAAGTATATTTTTAATTCAAAAAATTTGTTAAATTTAAATGTAATTTTAATATGCTTAGAGAAAATAATAAACTTAGAGAAAATTGTGAAAAAGTATATTTTTTAAATTTTAAATGTAATTTTGTTTCTAAAAATACAAAGCAATCTAAACCCATGCAGGTGGGTAATATAGCTTACGAAAAAATAGGCAATCGGATTTTACACTACACCAAACTTAGAGAAAATTATGAAAAATATATTTTTTAATATCCAAAAAATTATTAAATATTAAATGCAACTTTGTTTCTAAAAATTAAAAAAAAATTAAAAATACAAAGCAATGTAAATCTACGTACATCGGTGATGCAGCTCAGAAAAAATAGGCAGTCGGATTTTACATTACACCAAGCTAAGAGAAAATTGTGAAAAGGTAATTTTTTAAAATCCAAAAAATATGCACATGAGAGATACTGCCTACGAAAAAAGTAAAAATACGATTTTAAAGTACACCAAACTTAGAGAAAATTGCAAATAAGTAAATTTTTTCTAAAATCAACAAAATTTTAAATTTGAAATGTAATTTTGTTTCTAAAAACACAAAATCTACACCCATAAATGATATAGCTTAAGAAAAATTAGGCAATCGGGTTCAAAAAATATATTTTAAAAAATCAAAAAAAATTTGTTTAATGTTAAATATAATTTTGTATCTAAAAATACAAAGCAATGTAAATCTGATCTTATGAGTGATACAGCTTAGAAAAAAATAGTGCAATCGGGATTTTAAACTACACCAAACTTAGAAAAAATTGTGAAAATTATATTTTTAATTCAAAAAATTTGTTAAATTTAAATGTAATTTTGCTTCTAAAAACACTAAACAATGTATATCTACGCACATAGTGATACAGTTTACAAAAAAATAGGCAATCGGAATTTTAAACTACACCAAACTTAGAGAAAATTGTGAAAAAGTACATTTTTTTTAAATTAAGAAATTTTAAATGTAACGTTGTTTCTAAAAATACGAAGCAATGTCATACATGTCGCACATGGGTCATACAGCTTACGAAAAAATAGGCAATCGGAATTTTAAACTTCACCAAATATAAAGTAATGTGAAAATATATTTTTTTAAATAAAAATATGTTAAAATTTGAATTTAATTTTGTTTCAAAAAATACAAAAAAATGTAAATATGCAAACATAAGTGATACAGCCTAAGCGAAACTACACCAAACCTAGAGAAAATTGTGAAGAAGTATATTTTTTAAAATCAAAATTTTTTTTTTAAATTTTAAATGTAATTTTGTTTCTAAAAATAGAAAACAATGCAAATCTACGCCAGTGAGTGAAACAGCAATGTAAATCTACGCACATAAGTGATGCAGTTTAAGAATAAATAGGCAATCGGATTTTTACTAAACCATCCAAATTTAGACAAAATGTGAAAAATATGTTTTTTAATAAAAAAATGTTTAATTTTAAATGTACTCTTGTTTCTAAAAATATAAAGCAATCCAAATCTACGCATGTGAGGGATACAACTTACGCATTTTAAACTACACCAAACTGAGAGAAAATTGTGAAAAAGAACATTTTTTTAAAATCAAAAAATGTTTTAATTTTTAAATGTAATTGTGTTTCTAAAAATACTAAACAATGTAAATTTACACACACGAGCTATACAGTTTACAAAAAATGTGCAATCGGATTTTAAACTACACCAAATTTGGAGAAAATTGTGAAAAATATTTTTTTAAAATCAAAAGAATTGCTAAATTTTAAATGTAAATTTGCATCAGTTTAAGAATAAATAGGCAATAGGATTTTTTAACCATCCAAATTTAGAGAAAATGTGAAAAATATGCTTTTAAAATAAAAAATGTTTAATTTTAAATGTAAAGCAATGTAAATCTACGCATATGAGGGATACAGCTAAAGAAAACATAGGCAATCAAATTTTTAAGTTACTCCAAACTTAGACAAAATTGTGAAAAAGTATACTCTTAAAAAATCAAATATTTTTTTAATTTTAAATGTAATTTTGTTTCTAAAAATAGAAAGCAATGTAAATCTACGCATACAGCTTACGAAAAAATAGGCAATCGGATTAGAGAAAATTGTGAAAAGTATATTTTTTAAAATCCAAAAAATTATTAAATCTTTAATGTAATTTTGTTTCTAAAAATACAAAGCAATATAATCTACGCACGTGGGAGATACTGACTACGAAAAAATAATCAATACGATTTTAAAGTACACTAAACATAGAGAAAATTGCGAACAAGTATTTTTTTAACAAAAAAAATTAAATTTTAAATGTAATTTTTTCTAAAATACTAAGAAATCTACGCATACGTGTGATACAGCTTACAAAAAATAGGCTACCGGATTGTAAACTACATGAAACTTAGAGAAAATTGTGAAAAACCACATTTTTTAAATCAGAAAAAATTTTAAATTTTAAATGAAATTTTGTTTCTAAAAACACAAATCAATGTAAATAATCTAGGCACATGGGTGATACAGCTTACAGAAAAATAGGCAATCAGATTTTAAACTACATCAAACTTGGTGAAAATTGTGAAAAAGTTAATTTTTTAAATCAAAAAATTTTTAATTTTCAAATGTAATTTTGTTTCTTAAAATGTAAAGAATTATAAATCTACGCACATAAGTAATACAGCTTAAGAAAAAAATAGGCAATAGGATTTTTTAACTACACCAAACTTAAAGAAATAAATTTTTTAAAATCAAAAGAATTGCCAAATTTTAAATGTAATTTTGCAACTAAAAATACAAAGCATTGTAAATCTACGCACATAAGTGTTACAGTTTAAGAATAAATAGGCAATCGGAAAAATAGGCAATCAGATTACGAAAAAATAGGCAATCAGATTTTAAAACTACTCCAAACATAGAGAAAATTGTGAAAAGTATATTTTTTAAAATCCAAAAAATTATTAAATCTTTAATGTAATTTTGTTTCTAAAAATACAAAGCAATATAAATCTACGCACATGGGAGATACTGACTACGAAAAAATAATCAATACGATTTTAAAGTACACTAAACTTAGAGAAAATTGCGAACAAGTATTTTTTATCAAAAAAATTTAATTTTAAATGTAATTTTTTCTAAAATACTAAGAAATCTACGCATACGAGTGATACAGCTTACAAAAAATTGGCTACCGGATTGCAAACTACATGAAACTGAAAGAAAATTGTGAAAAACCACATTCTTTAAATCAGAAAAAAATTTTAAATTTTAAACGAAATTTTGTTTCTAAAAACACAAATCAATGTAAATCTAGGCACATGGGTGATACAGCTTACAGAAAAATAGGCAACTGGATTTTAAACTACACCAAACTTGGTGAAAATTGTGAAAAAGTACATTTTTTAAATCAAAAAATTTTTAATTTTCAAATGTAATTTTGTCTCAAAATGCAAAGAATTATAAATCTACGCACATAAGTGATACAGCTTAAGAAAAAAATAGGCAATCGGATTTTTAAACTACCCCAAACTTATAGAAAATTGAGAAAAAATATATTTTTAAAAATCAAAAAAAATTGTTAAATATTAAATATAATTTTGTTTCTAAAAATACAAAGCAATGCAAATCTAAGCTCATGAGTGATACAGCTTATAAAAAATAGGCAATCGAGATATTAAACTACATCGAACTTAGAAAAAATTGAGGAAAAGTATATTTTTAAATCAAAAAAATTTGTTTAATTTAAATGTAATTTTGTTTTTAAAAACACTAAACATGCATAAGTGATACAGTTTACAAAAAAATAGCCAATCGGATTTTTTAAATTACTCCAAAGTTGGAGAACATTGTGAAAAAGTACATTTTGTAAATCAAAATTTTTTTTAAAATTTTAAATGTAATTTTGTCACTAAAAAATACAAAGCAATGTAAATCTAAGCACATAAGTGATACAGTTTAAGAATAAATAGGAAATCGTATTTTTAAAATAAAATTTAGAGAAAAATGTGAATAAATTATTTTTTAAAATTAACATTGCTTTGTATTTTTTGTTTCTAAAAATACAATGCAATGTAAATCTAAGCATATGAGTGATACAGCATACGAAAAAATTGGTAATCGGTATTTTAACTACACCAAACTTAGAGAAAATTGTGAAAAAGTATATTTTTTAAATTCAAAATATTTTTTTAAATTTTAAATGTAATTTTGTTTCTAAAAATACAAAGCAATCTAAACCCATGCAGGTGGGTAATATAGCTTACAAAAAAATAGGCAATCGGATTTTACACTACACCAAACTTAGAGAAAATTGTGAAAAATATATTTTTTAATATCCAAAAAATTATTAAATCTTAAATGCAACTTTGTTTCTAAAAATTAAAAAAAAAATTAAAAATACAAAGCAATGTAAATCTACGTACATCGGTGATGCAGCTCAGAAAAAATAGGCAGTCGGATTTTACATTACACCAAGCTAAGAGAAAATTGTGAAAAGGTAATTTTTTAAAATCCAAAAAATATGCACATGAGAGATACTGCCTACGAAAAAAGTAAAAATACGATTTTAAAGTACACCAAACTTAGAGAAAATTGCAAATAAGTAAATTTTTTCTAAAATCAACAAAATTTTAAATTTGAAATGTAATTTTGTTTCTAAAAACACAAAATCTACACCCATAAATGATATAGCTTAAGAAAAATTAGGCAATCGGGTTCAAAAAATATATTTTAAAAAATCAAAAAAAATTTGTTTAATGTTAAATATAATTTTGTATCTAAAAATACAAAGCAATGTAAATCTGATCTTATGAGTGATACAGTTTACAAAAAAATAGGCAATCGGGATTTTAAACTACACCAAACTTAGAGAAAATTGTGAAAAAGTACATTTTTTTTAAATTAAGAAATTTTAAATGTAACGTTGTTTCTAAAAATACGAAGCAATGTCATACATGTCGCACATGGGTCATACAGCTTACGAAAAAATAGGCAATCGGATTTTTAAACTTCACCAAATATAGAGTAATTGTGAAAATATATTTTTTTAAATAAAAATATGTTAAAATTTGAATTTAATTTTGTTTCAAAAAATACAAAAAAATGTAAATATACGAACATAAGTGATACAGCCTAAGCGAAACTACACCAAACCTAGAGAAAATTGTGAAGAAGTATATTTTTTAAAATCAAAATTTTTTTTTTAAATTTTAAATGTAATTTTGTTTCTAAAAATAGAAAACAATGCAAATCTACGCCAGTGAGTGAAACAGCAATGTAAATCTACGCACATAAGTGATGCAGTTTAAGAATAAATAGGCAATCGGATTTTTACTAAACCATCCAAATTTAGACAAAATGTGAAAAATATGTTTTTTAATAAAAAAATGTTTAATTTTAAATGTACTCTTGTTTCTAAAAATATAAAGCAATCCAAATCTACGCATGTGAGGGATACAACTTACGCATTTTAAACTACACCAAACTGAGAGAAAATTGTGAAAAAGAACATTTTTTTTAAAATCAAAAAATTTTTTAATTTTTAAATGTAATTGTGTTTCTAAAAATACTAAACAATGTAAATTTACACACACGAGCTATACAGTTTACAAAAAATGTGCAATCGGATTTTAAAAAAAATATTTTTTTAAAATCAAAAGAATTGCTAAATTTTAAATGTAAATTTGCATCAGTTTAAGAATAAATAGGCAATAGGATTTTTTAACCATCCAAATTTAGAGAAAATGTGAAAAATATGCTTTTAAAATAAAAAAATGTTTAATTTTAAATGTACTTTTGTTTCTAAAAATATAAAGCAAACTAAATCTACGCATATGAGGGATACAGCTTAAGAAAACATAGGCAATCAAATTTTTAAATTACTCCAAACTTAGACAAAATTGTGAAAAAGTATACTTTTAAAATCAAATATCTTTTTAATTTTAAATGTAATTTTGTTTCTAAAAATAGAAAGCAATGTAAATCTACGCACATGGGTCATACAGCTTACGAAAAAATAGGCAATCAGATTTTAAAACTACTCCAAACATAGAGAAAATTGTGAAAAGTATATTTTTTAAAATCCAAAAAATTATTAAATCTTTAATGTAATTTTGTTTCTAAAAATACAATGCAATATAAATCTACGCACATGGGAGATACTGACTACGAAAAAATAATCAATACGATTTTAAAGTACACTAAACTTAGAGAAAATTGCGAACAAGTATTTTTTTTATCAAAAAAAATTAATTTTAAATGAAATTTTTTTTTAAAATACTAAGAAATCTACGCATACGAGTGATACACCTTACAAAAAATTGGCTATCGGATTGTAAACTACATGAAACTTAGAGAAAATTGTGAAAAACCACATTCTTTAAATCAGAAAAAAATTTTAAATTTTAAATGAAATTTTGTTTCTAAAAACACAAATCAATGTAAATCTAGGCACATGGGTGATACAGCTTACAGAAAATTAGGCAACTGGATTTTAAACTACACCAAACTTGGTGAAAATTGTCAAAAAGGACATTTTTTAAATCAAAAAATTTTTAATTTTCAAATGTAATTTTATTTCTCAAAATGCAAAGAATTATAAATCTACGCACATAAGTGATACAGCTTAAGAAAAAAATAGGCAATCGGATTTTTAAACTACCCCAAACTTATAGAAAATTGTGAAAAAATATATGTTTAAAAATCCAAAAAAAAAATTTAATATTAAATATAATTCTGTTTCTAAAAATACAATGTAATGTAAATCTAAGCTTATGAGTGATACAGCTTACGAAAAAATAGGCAATCGGGATTTTAAACTACACCGAACTTAGAAAAAAATGTGAAAAAGTATATTTTTAAATAAAAAAAAATTTTAATTTAAATGTAATTTTGTTTTTATAAACACTAAACAATGTATATCTTAGCGCATAAGTTATACAGTTTACAAAAAAATAGGCAATCGGATTTTTTAACTACACCAAACTTAGAGAAAATTGTGAAAAAATATATTTTTAAAAATCAAAAAAAAATTGTTAAATATTAAATATAATTTTGTTTCTAAAAATACAAAGCAATGCATATCTAAGCTCATGAGTGATACAGCTTATAAAAATAGGCAATCGAGATATTAAACTACATCGAACTTAGAAAAAATTGAGGAAAAGTATATTTTTAAATCAAAAAAATTTGTTTAATTTAAATGTAATTTTGTTTTTAAAAACACTAAACACGCATAAGTGATACAGTTTACAAAAAAATAGCCAATCGGATTTTTTAAACTACACCAAAGTTGGAGAACATTGTGAAAAAGTACATTTTGTAAATCAAAATTTTTTTTTAAAATTTTAAATGTAATTTTGTCACTAAAAATACAAAGCAATGTAAATCTAAGCACATAAGTGATACAGTTTAAGAATAAATAGGAAATCGTATTTTTAAACTAAAATTTAGAGAAAAAATGTGAATAAATTATTTTTTAAAATGAACATTGCTTTGTATTTTTTGTTTCTAAAAATACAATGCAATGTAAATCTAAGCATATGAGTGATACAGCATACGAAAAAATAGGTAATCGGTATTTTAACTACACCAAACTTAGAGAAAATTGTGAAAAAGTATATTTTTTAAATTCAAAATATTTTTTAAATTTTAAATGTAATTTTGTTTCTAAAAATACAAAGCAATCTAAACCCATGCAGGTGGGTAATATAGCTTACGAAAAAATAGGCAATAGGATTTTACACTACACCAAACTTAGAGAAAATTGTGAAAAATATATTTTTTAATATCCAAAAAATTATTAAATCTTAAATGCAACTTTGTTTCTAAAAATTAAAAAAAATTAAAAATACAAAGCAATGTAAATCTACGTACATCGGTGATGCAGCTCAGAAAAAATAGGCAGTCGGATTTTACATTACACCAAGCTAAGAGAAAATTGTGAAAAAGTAATTTTTAAAATCCAAAAAATATGCACATGAGAGATACTGCCTACGAAAAAAAGTAAAAATACGATTTTAAAGTACACCAAACTTAGAGAAAATTGCAAATAAATAAATTTTTTCTAAAATCAACAAAATTTTAAATTTTAAATGTAATTTTGTTTCTAAAAACACAAAATCTACACCCATAAATGATATAGCTTAAGAAAAATTAGGCAATTGGGTTCAGAAAATATATTTTAAAAAATCAAAAAAAATTTGTTTAATGTTAAATATAATTTTGTATCTAAAAATACAAAGCAATGTAAATCTGATCTTATGAGTGATACAGCTTAGAAAAAAATAGGCAATCGGGATTTTAAACTACACCGAACTTAGAAAAAATTGTGAAAAGTATATTTTTAATTCAAAAAATTTGTTAAATTTAAATGTAATTTTGCTTCTAAAAACACTAAACAATGTATATCTACGCACATAGTGATACAGTTTACAAAAAAATAGGCAATCGGGATTTTAAACTACACCAAACTAAGAGAAAATTGTGAAAAAGTACATTTTTTTTAAATTAAGAAATTTTAAAAGTAACGTTGTTTCTAAAAATACGAAGCAATGTCATACATGTCGCACATGGGTCATACAGCTTACGAATAAATAGGCAATGGGGATTTTTAAACTTCACCAAACATAGAGTAATTGTGAAAATATATTTTTTTAAATAAAAATATGTTAAAATTTGAATGTAATTTTGTTTCAAAAAATACAAAAAAATGTAAATCTACGAACATAAGTGATACAGCCTAAGCGAAACTACACCAAACCTAGAGAAAATTGTGAAGAAGTATATTTTTTAAAATCAAACATTTTTTTTAAATTTTAAATGTAATTTTGTTTCTAAAAATAGAAAACAATGCAAATCTACGCCAGTGAAACAGTTGCCTATGCAACTGGATTTTAAACTACACCTAACTTGGAGAAAATTGTGAAAAAGTTAATTTTTTAAATCAAAAAAAATTGTTAAAATTTGAATGTAATTTTGTTTCTAAAAATTCAAAGCAATGTAAATCAACGGGCATAAGTGATGAAGTTTAAAATAAAAAATAGGCAATAGGATTTTTAACTACACCAAACTTAGAGAAAATTGTGAAAAGTATATGTTAAAAATCAAAATATTTTTTTGTAAATTTTAAATGTAATTTTATATCTAAAAATACAAGGAAATGTAAATCTACGCACATAAGTGATACAGCTTAAGCAAAACTACATCAAACTTAGAGAAAATTGTGAAAAAGTATATATTTTAAAATCATTTTTTTTTTAAATTTAAATGTAATATTCTTTCTAAAAATACAAAGCAATGTAAATCTACGCACATAAGTGATACAGTTTAAGAATAAATATGTGATACAGCTTACAAAAAATAGGCTATCGGATTGTAAACTACATGAAACTTAGAGAAAATTGTGAAAAACCACATTTTTTAAATCAGAAAAAATTTTAAATTTTAAATGAAATTTTGTTTCTAAAAACACAAATCAATGTAAATCTAGGCACATGGGTGATACAGCTTACAGAAAAATAGGCAACTGGATTTTAAACTACACCAAACTTGGTGAAAATTGTGAAAAAGTATATTTTTTAAATCAAAAAATTTTTAATTTTCAAATGTAATTTTGTTTCTCAAAATGCAAAGAATTATAAATCTACGCACATAAGTGATACAGCTTAAGAAAAAAATAGGCAATCGGATTTTTAAACTACACCAAACTTAAAGAAAGAATTTTTTTAAAATCAAAAGAATTGCCAAATTTTAAATGTAATTTTGCAACTAAAAATACATAGCATTGTAAATCTACGCACATAAGTGTTACAGTTTAAGAATAAATTGGCAATCGGATTTTTAAACCATCCAAATTTAGAAAAAATGTGAAAAATATGCTATTAAAATAAAAAATGTTTAATTTTAAATGTACTTTTGTTTCTAAAAATATAAAGCAAACTAAATCTACGCATATGAGGGATACAGCTTAAGAAAACATAGGCAATCAAATTTTTAAATTACTCCAAACTTAGACAAAATTGTGAAAAAGTATATTTTTTAAATTCAAAATATTTTTTAAATTTTAAATGTAATTTTGTTTCTAAAAATACAAAGCAATCTAAACCCATGCAGGTGGGTAATATAGCTTACAAAATTGTGAAAAAGTATACTCTTAAAAAATCAAATATTTTTTTAATTTTAAATGTAATTTTGTTTCTAAAAATAGAAAGCAATGTAAATCTACGCATACAGCTTACGAAAAAATAGGCAATCGGATTAGAGAAAATTGTGAAAAGTATATTTTTTAAAATCCAAAAAATTATTAAATCTTTAATGTAATTTTGTTTCTAAAAATACAAAGCAATATAAATCTACGCACATGGGACTACGAAAAAATAATCAATACGATTTTAAAGTACACTAAACTTAGAGAAAATTGCGAACAAGTATTTTTTATCAAAAAAAATTAATTTTAAATGTAATTTTTTTCTAAAATACTAAGAAATCTACGCATACGAGTGATACAGCTTACAAAAAATTGGCTATCGGATTGCAAACTACATGAAACTGAGAGAAAATTGTGAAAAACCACATTCTTTAAATCAGAAAAAAATTTTAAATTTTAAATGAAATTTTGTTTCTAAAATCACAAATCAATGTAAATCTAGGCACATGGGTGATACAGCTTACAGAAAAATAGGCAACTGGATTTTAAACTACACCAAACTTGGTGAAAATTGTGAAAAAGTACATTTTTTAAATCAAAAAATTTTTAATTTTCAAATGTAATTTTGTTTCTCAAAATGCAATGAATTATAAATCTACGCACATAAGTGATACAGCTTAAGAAAAAAATAGGCAATCGGATTTTTAAACTACCCCAAACTTATAGAAAATTGTGAAAAAATATATTTTTAAAAATCAAAAAAAATTGTTAAATATTAAATATAATTTTGTTTCTAAAAATACAAAGCAATGCAAATCTAAGCTTATGAGTGATACAGCTTATAAAAAATAGGCAATCGAGATATTAAACTACATCGAACTTAGAAAAAATTGAGGAAAAGTATATTTTTAAATCAAAAAAATTTGTTTAATTTAAATGTAATTTTGTTTTTAAAAACACTAAACACGCATAAGTGATACAGTTTACAAAAATAGCCAATCGGATTTTTTAAACTACTCCAAAGTTGGAGAACATTGTGAAAAAGTACATTTTGTAAATCAAAATTTTGTCACTAAAAAATACAAAGCAATGTAAATCTAAGCACATAAGTGATACAGTTTAAGAATAAATAGGAAATCGTATTTTTAAAATAAAATTTAGAGAAAAATGTGAATAAATTATTTTTTAAAATTAACATTGCTTTGTATTTTTTGTTTCTAAAAATACAATGCAATGTAAATCTAAGCATATGAGTGATGCAGTTTAAGAACAAATAGGCAATCGGATTTTTACTAAACCATCCAAATTTAGACAAAATGTGAAAAATATGTTTTTTTAATAAAAAAAAATGTTTAATTTTGAATGTACTCTTGTTTCTAAAAATATAAGGCAATCCAAATCTACGCATGTGAGGGATACAACTTACGGAGAATAGGCATTCGCATTTTAAACTACACCAAACTGAGAGAAAATTGTGAAAAAGAACATTTTTTTAAAATCAAAAAATTTTTAATTTTTAAATATAATTGTGTTTCTAAAAATACTAAACAATGTAAATTTACACACACGAGCTATACAGTTTACGAAAAATGTGCAATCGGATTTTAAACTACACCAAATTTGGAGAAAATTGTGAAAAATTTTTTTTAATATCAAAAGAATTGCTAAATTTTAAATGTAAATTTGCATCAGTTTAAGAATAAATAGGCAATTGGATTTTTTAACCATCCAAATTTAGAGAAAATGTGAAAAAATATGCTTTTTAAAATAAAAAAATGTTTAATTTTAAATGTAAAGCAATCTAAATCTACGCATATGAGGGATACAGCTAAAGAAAACTTAGGCAATCAAATTTTTAAGTTACTCCAAACTTAGACAAAATTGTGAAAAAGTATACTCTTAAAAATCAATATTTTTTTAATTTTAAATGTAATTTTGTTTCTAAAAATAGAAAGCAATGTAAATCTACGCATACAGCTTACGAAAAAATAGGCAATCGGATTAGAGAAAATTGTGAAAAGTATATTTTTTAAAATCCAAAAAATTATTAAATCTTTAATGTAATTTTGTTTCTAAAAATACAAAGCAATATAATCTACGCACGTGGGAGATACTGACTACGAAAAAATAATCAATACGATTTTAAAGTACACTAAACATAGAAAAAATTGCGAACAAGTATTTTTTATCAAAAAAATTAAATTTTAAATGTAATTTTTTCTAAAATACTAAGAAATCTACGCATACGTGTGATACAGCTTACAAAAAATAGGCTACCGGATTGTAAACTACATGAAACTTAGAGAAAATTGTGAAAAACCACATTTTTTAAATCAGAAAAATTTTAAATTTTAAATGAAATTTTGTTTCTAAAAACACAAATCAATGTAAATAATCTAGGCACATGGGTGATACAGCTTACAGAAAAATAGGCAACTGTATTTTAAACTACATCAAACTTGGTGAAAATTGTGAAAAAGTTAAGTTTTTAAATCAAAAAATTTTTAATTTTCAAATGTAATTTTGTTTCTTAAAATGTAAAGAATTAAAATCTACGCACATAAGTAATACAGCTTAAGAAAAAAATAGGCAATCGGATTTTTTAACTACACCAAACTTATAGAAATTGTGAAAAAATATATGTTTAAAAATCAAAAAAAAAAAAAAAAAATTAATATTAAATATAATTCTGTTTCTAAAAATACAATGTAATGTAAATCTAAGCTTATGAGTGATACAGCTTACGAAAAAATAGGCAATCGGGATTTTAAACTACACCGAACTTAGAAAAATGTGAAAAAGTATATTTTTAAATCAAAAAACATGGGTGATACAGCTTACAGAAAAATAGGCAACTGGATTTTAAACTACACCAAACTTGGTGAAAATTGTGAAAAAGTACATTTTTTAAATCAAAAAATTTTTAATTTTCAAATGTAATTTTGTCTCAAAATGCAAAGAATTATAAATCTACGCACATAAGTGATACAGCTTAAGAAAAAATAGGCAATCGGATTTTTTAACTACACCAAACTTGGAGAAATTGTGAAAAAATATATTTTTAAAAATCAAAAAAAAAATTGTTAAATATTAAATATAATTTTGTTTCTAAAAATACAAAGCAATGCAAATCTAAGCTTATGAGTGATACAGCTTATAAAAAATAGGCAATCGAGATATTAAACTACATCGAACTTAGAAAAAATTGAGGAAAAGTATATTTTTAAATCAAAAAAATTTGTTTAATTTAAATGTAATTTTGTTTTTAAAAACGCTAAACACGCATAAGTGATACAGTTTACAAAAAAATAGCCAATCGGATTTTTTAAACTACACCAAAGTTGGAGAACATTGTGAAAAAGTACATTTTGTAAATCAAAATTTTTTTTAAAATTTTAAATGTAATTTTGTCACTAAAAAATACAAAGCAATGTAAATCTAAGCACATAAGTGATACAGTTTAAGAATAAATAGCAAATCGTATTTTTAAACTAAAATTTAGAGAAAAAATGTGAATAAATTATTTTTAAAATTAACATTGCTTTGTATTTTTTGTTCTAAAAATACAATGTAATGTAATTGTTTTTCTAAAAATAGAAAACAATGCAAATCTACGCCAGTGGGGTGAAACAGTTGCCTATGCAACTGGGATTTTAAACTACACCAAACTTGGTGAAAATTGTGAAAAAGTTAATTTTTTAAATCAAAAAAAATTGTTAAAATTTGAATGTAATTTTGTTTCTAAAAATTCAAAGCAATGTAAATCAACGGGCATAAGTGATGAAGTTTACAATAAAAAATAGGCAATAGGATTTTTAACTACACCAAACTTAGAGAAAATTGTGAAAAAGTATATTGTTAAAAATCAAAATATTTTTTGTAAATTTTAAATGTAATTTTATTTCTAAAATACAAGGAAATGTAAATCTACGCACATAAGTGATACAGCTTAAGCAAAACTACATCAAACCTTAGAGAAAAATTGTGAAAAA
>PYHX02000252.1:0-60819 GCA_004302925.2 Cochliomyia hominivorax | reverse complement strand
TAATACAGTTGAATTCCTTATAAAGTAAAATTGCTGATTTTTATTGTAAATATAAAATAATTTTTGAATTTTGTATGTGATATTGCAAATTAACAATTTTGATTTATCGGTTGTTTCATTATAACATCTCTTGTTTGATTTAATGTTGATTTTTCAGTTCTTTAATTAGAACATCTCGGGTTTAATATAACAATGATGATTTATCAGTGTTTCATTAGAACAACCAAGTTTATGTAACAATGTTGATTTATCTTTGTTTATTTATAAAACTAAAATAGTCCAACGAGTTATAGAAGTTTAAACGTTTGCTTTTTATTTGCACCAGATTTCATATTTATATCCGTCTATATTCTGTACACTTTTTCCTTTTTTATATGGTTTTCATTTTCTTATAATATCTATGAACACATTCTTTTTATATTTATTTTGAAATATAACTAACAAGATCCGGAATATTCTACTTAAGTAAGTAAGTTGAAGGAAATGCAAACTAGAATAGAAGTTGAACGTCAAAATTTTCTATCAAAGATATATAATATTTCCTTAACATCTTGTACGCAGAATTATCTAGACGCTAGACATTTTTCTTTTAATTGATACATATATACAGCTTAGAGAAAAGTTTTCACATCCCATATTTATATCTTAGAGGTAAGGTTTCGTTCGTAAATTTTGAAAAATTATTAATAATAATAGCTGCAACATTTTTGATTATTTTTTAGTTAATGATTTTCACCAATTTTTCACTTTTTTGATTACCCTAGTAGTTCTTGTTATTGATGTTGTTTCCATTTTATGAATATCATAGTCCATATGCTCAATTTTTTTCATATGGTAAGGAATTATTTCGTGATATATTTCCGTTTAAATTATATGTAAACATAACATTTTTTTTTAAAATGTTTCATTTCATTATTTGCTTAGGTAAGTATAATGTTTTACTTTATAGAACATATGCATTTTAACACTTTAACTCCTTAGAAAGTAAAATTTCTGATTTTCATTATAAATTTAAATAATTTTTTAATTTTATATGTATTTTAGTATTATTATTTTTTAATGTTTCATTATTTTCATTTACTTTTTCAGGGTTTTTATTACTTACAGATAATGTTAAGTATATAACAATGTTTTTTTATAGAACATACGCATTTTAATACAGTTGAATTCCTTATAAAGTAAAATTGCTGATTTTTATTGTAAATATAAAATAATTTTTGAATTTTGTATGTGATATTGCAAATTACACAATTTTGATTTATCGGTTGTTTCATTATAACATCTCTTGTTTGATTTAATGTTGATTTTTCAGTTCTTTAATTAGAACATCTCGGGTTTAATATAACAATGATGATTTATCAGTTGTTTCATTAGAACAACCCAAGTTTAATGTAATGTTGATTTATCATTTGTTTATTTATAAAAAAAATAGTCCCAACGAGTTATAGAAGTTCTAAACGTTTGCTTTTATTTGCACAGATATTCATATTTATATCCGTCTATATTCTGTACACTTTTTCCTTTTTTATATGGTTTTCATTTTCTTATAATATCTATGAACCACAATTTTTTATATTTTTTTGAAATAATAACTTAACACAAGATCCGGAATATTCTACTTAAGTAAAGTAAGTTGAAGGAAATGCAAACTAGAATTAGAAGTGAACGTCAAAAATTTTCTATCAAAGATATATAATAATTTCTTCTACCATCTTGTACGCAGATTATCTAGACGCTAGACATTTTTCTTTTAATTGATACATATATACAGCTTAGAGAAAAGTTTCACATCCCATATTTATATCTTAGAGGTAAGGTTCTCGTTCGTAAATTTTGAAAAATTATTAATAATTAGCTGCAACATTTTTGATTATTTCTTTAGTTAATGATTTTCACAACCTTTTTCACTTTTTTGATTAAACACCTAGTAGTTCTTGTTATTGATGTTGTT
The DNA here is from genome assembly GCA_004302925.2 of Cochliomyia hominivorax. Classification (NCBI taxonomy): domain Eukaryota; kingdom Metazoa; phylum Arthropoda; class Insecta; order Diptera; family Calliphoridae; genus Cochliomyia; species Cochliomyia hominivorax. Next base: position 58,868 of record PYHX02000252.1, on the reverse strand, counting down.
TTCATTTTATGAAATATCAATAGTCATATGCTCCAATTTTTTTTCATATGGTAAGGAATTATTTTCGTGATATATTTCCGTATTAAAATAATGTAAACATCAACAATTTTTATTTATAAAATGTTTCATTAATTATTTGCTTAGGTAAGTATAACAATGTTTTACTTTATAGAACATATGCATTTTAATCACTTTTAACTCCTTAGAAAGTAAAATTTCTGATTTTCATTATAAATTTAAATAATTTTTAATTTATATGTATTTTAGTATTATTATTTTTTAATGTTTCATTATTTTCATTACTTTTTCAGGTTTTTATTACTTAAGATAATGTTAAGTAAATATAACATGTTTTACTTTATAGATACGCATTTTATACAGTTGAATTCCTTATAAAGTAAAATTGCTGATTTTTATTGTAAATATAAAATAATTTTTGAATTTTGTATGTGATATTGCAAATTAACAATTTTGATTTATCGGTTGTTTCATTATAACATCTCTTGTTTGATTTAATGTTGATTTTTCAGTTCTTTAATTAGAACATCTCGGGTTTAATATAACAATGATGATTTATCAGTTGTTTCATTAGAAAACCCAAGTTTAATGTAACAATGTTGATTTATCATTTGTTTATTTATAAACTAAAATAGTCCCAACGAGTTATAGAAGTTCTAAACGTTTGCTTTTATTTGCACAGATATTCATATTTATATCCGTCTATATTCTGTACACTTTTTCCTTTTTTATATGGTTTTCATTTCTTATAATATCTATGAACACAATTCTTTTTATATTATTTTGAAATAATAACTTAACACAAGATCCGGAATTTCTACTTAAGTAAAGTAAGTTGAAGGAAATGCCAAACTAGAATTAGAAGTGAACGTCAAAAATTTTCTATCAAAGATATATAATAATTTCTTCTACCATCTTGTACGCAGAAATTATCTAGACGCTAGACATTTTTCTTTTAATTGATACATATATACAGCTTAGAGAAAAGTTTCACATCCCATATTTATATCTTAGAGGTAAGGTTCTCGTTCGTAAATTTTGAAAAATTATTAATAATGCTGCAACATTTTTGATTATTTCTTTAGTTAATGATTTTCACAACCTTTTTCACTTTTTTGATTAAACACCTAGTAGTTCTTGTTATTGATGTTGTTTTCATTTTATGAAATATCCAATAGTCCATATGCTCCAATTTTTTTTCATATGGTAAGGAATTATTTTCGTGATATATTTCCGTATTATATGTAAACATCAACAATTTTTATTTATAAAATGTTTCATTACATTATTTGCTTAGGTAAGTATAACAATGTTTTACTTTATAGAACATATGCATTTTAATACACTTTTAACTCCTTAGAAAGTAAAATTTCTGATTTTCATTATAAATTTAAATAATTTTTTAATTTTATATGTATTTTAGTATTATTATTTTTAAATGTTTCATTATTTTCATTACTTTTTCAGGTTTTTATTACTTAACCAGATAATGTTAAGTAAATATAACAATGTTTTACTTTATAGAACATACGCATTTTAATACAGTTGAATTCCTTATAAAGTAAAATTGCTGATTTTTATTGTAAATATAAATAATTTTTGAATTTTGTATGTGATATTGCAAATTAACAATTTTGATTTATCGGTTGTTTCATTATAACATCTCTTGTTTGATTTAATGTTGATTTTTCAGTTCTTTAATTAGAACATCTCGGGTTTAATATAACAATGATGATTTATCAGTTGTTTCATTAGAACAACCCAAGTTTAATGTAACAATGTTGATTTATCATTTGCATTTTAATACACTTTTAACTCCTTAGAAAGTAAAATTTCTGATTTTCATTATAATTTAATAATTTTTAATTTTATATGTTTTTAGTATTATTATTTTTAAATGTTTCATTATTTCATTACTTTTTCAGGTTTTTATTACTTACCAGATAATGTTAAGTAAATATAACAATGTTTTACTTTATAGAACTACGCATTTTAATACAGTTGAATTCCTATAAAGTAAAATTGCTGATTTTTATTCGTAAATATAAATAATTTGAATTTTGTATGTGATATTGCAAATTAAAATTTTGATTTATCGGTTGTTTCATTATAACATCTCTTGTTTGATTTAATGTTGATTTTTCAGTTCTTTAATTAGAACATCTCGGTTAATATACAATGATGATTTATCAGTTGTTTCATTAGAACAACCCAAGTTTAATGTAACAATTTGATTATCATTTGTTATTATAAAACTAAAATAGTCCCAACGAGTTATAGAAGTTCTAAACGTTTGCTTATTTGCACAGATATTCAATTTATATCGTCTATATTCTGTACACTTTTCTTTTTTATATGGTTTTCATTTTCTATAATATCTATGAACACAATTCTTTTTATATTTATTTTGAAATAATAACTTAACACAAGATCCGGAATATTCTACTTAAGTAAAGTAAGTTGAAGGAAATGCCAAACTAGAATTAGAAGTGAACGTCAAAAATTTTCTATCAAAGATATATAATAATTTCTTCTACCATCTTGTACGCAGAAATTATCTAGACGCTAGACATTTTTCTTTTAATTGATACATATAGACAGCTTAGAGAAAAGTTTCACATCCCATATTTATATCTTAGAGGTAAGGTTCTCGTTCGTAAATTTGAAAAATTATTAATAATAATAGCTTGCAACATTTTTGATTATTTCTTTAGTTAATGATTTTCACAACCTTTTTCACTTTTTTGATTAAACACCTAGTAGTTCTTGTTATTGATGTTGTTTTCATTTTATGAAATATCCAATAGTCCATATGCTCCAATTTTTTTTTCAATATGGTAAGGAATTATTTTCGTGATATATTTCCGTATTAAAATATATGTAAACATCAACAATTTTTATTTATAAAATGTTTCATTACATTATTTGCTTAGGTAAGTATATACAATGTTTTACTTTATAGAACATATGCATTTTTAATACACTTTTAACTCCTTAGAAAGTAAAATTTCTGATTTTCATTATAAATTTAAATAATTTTTTAATTTTATATGTATTTTAGTATTATTATTTTTAAATGTTTCATTATTTTCATTACTTTTTCAGGTTTTTATTACTTAACCAGATAATGTTAAGTAAATATAACAATGTTTTACTTTATAGAAACATACGCATTTTAATACAGTTGAATTCCTTATAAAGTAAAATTGCTGATTTTTATTGTAAATATAAAATAATTTTTGAATTTTGTATGTGATATTGCAAATTAACAATTTTGATTTATCGGTTGTTCATTATAACATCTCTTGTTTGATTTAATGTTGATTTTTCAGTTCTTTAATTAGAACATCTCGGGTTTAATATAACAATGATGATTTATCAGTTGTTTCATTAGAACAACCCAAGTTTAATGTAACAATGTTGATTTATCATTTGTTTTCATTAGAACATCTATGGTTTAATATAACAATTTTGGGCATCAATAGTAGTATATACAATTAATATTCTTCATTTACTGGAAAGGAGCTTTGATAATTTTTACTACACATATATAATATATATTAAACAAGAACATTGGATTCTGTATATACATATATACTACACATTTTATAGATAATAATCTTTTAAAATTTTGAAGAAAATAATATTCAACATTTTAGCACAACATTGTGATATTTATAAAAGTCATACGAAAATATAAAATATGTAATATATAATGAATTAAATATATAAGATAATTAAATAAATAAAGAAATCTAAATGATTTACTTCTGTGTTGACTACTAAAATTCTAGATAATTTATTTAATTTTTGGGTGGAGGACGTAAAGCAACATTCGCCTCATAATCTTTTAAAGCAGCGCGATGTTGATGATTCTTGTTTGCACTCAAATGTGAAGAAACTTCCTCCGCGCTTACCTCTTTTGCCAGGAGCATGTCTATTTGATAGGTATGTTTTATAAGTCTGTTGGTATCCATAACTCTCAGGATTGTTATTAAACTTTGGATTATAGCTATCAAAATTCTAGAGGTTTATATTTATGACTTCGAGGTTGTTGCTGATCATAGCTTTCATTGGAATCATCATATTTACCTGGCATTGCATCCTTCTTTAGAACATGTTGATAGGGATTCGCTAACGGATAACCATCTTCGGAAACATTTGTACTGGAAGCTTCGCGTTCTGCCTCACGATCTGATGGTGGTTCGGCATAATATCCACTTTGCGAATTACCAACCGCACAACCTTTATAGTCCGGATGATTTTTGTCGGCAGCCTTTTATTTACAATATTACATTTCCACTCGCTGAATTAAAATATAAGTAAACATCAACAATTTTAATCTATCAAATGTTTCATTACATTACCTGGTACATTTGGTTATGATGTTTCGCTTGTGCTTGTTCCTGATATATGAATGTTGTGACAAATGTTGATGTTCCCCTTTATTTTTCAACTAAACAATATTGCCGACACTTACACTTCTACCCAAAATGTTTACTTCCTTTAAATATTCAGCATCAGTTTCATGCAACTTATTATATTTTACTCCCGTTAGCGTTTAAAGTATGTCACATTTCTTCAATGCTAATGTTTTTTAATTCAAATCCACATTGATAATATTTTTATAACAAATTTGATTTTGTTTTTCAATATTGGAATTGGTTTCTTCTTTTGTGTTGACAACAAGTCCTTTAAAATCTTATACTGAAATGTATTATGTTGTGTTATTTTTTTGTAAAAGATATAATATATTGTCTAATTTTTACATTTGACGTTGTTCCATATCATCGAATATTATATTCATCAATGTATAATTTTAATTGATTTAAACAATCTTCATTTAAGGCTGTTGGGAATGTAAATCCTTGTACATGAATTACTTACATCACTTATCATGAATATTGCTTCTCCAAGCTAATAGCAAAAATGAAAAGAATCATAAGTTTATCATAATAATATCATTTATGCATACAACTAACTCACCGTATTGCTTCTCTAAGGTAATATCGACGCCAAATAATTTTGTGTAAAATTTTATTAAACGGCTAGCAATTGGTGTTGTGTATTATTTTTTTTTTTGTTATATATCATTCATATATGTTAGCGACCAGCATCTTATACATTAGCTCCTTCAGTAATAGATATTGTTTAAGAATTGAAATTATGAAAATAGAATAAAATATTTATTATTAGGTATGTAAAATAAATTTGTAAATATACTTTACCTTTTGTTGATCCATATTGCGTTTATTTGATCCTTCTATTTATAGCGTAATAGTCGCAGGCAGTTATAGTTGCACGTCACATAATTGTTGAGAAGAACGGATGAGCTGTAGTTTTATTGGTACAGAGATTGATATTTATATCGGTGTACGTTCAGAGAGTTTTTTGGTTTTTTATATGGTTTTAATTTTGTTATAATATGTATGAATAGAATTGTTTTTATTTTTATTTTGAAATAATAAGTTAAGAGAAGAAAAGATAATTGTGATGCGATTGTGTATCAGTTTAGAATAAATTTGTATAAATGATGATTTTGATAAAAAGAGTTTTTGGATTTTGAGGAGGTTGCAGAAATGATATATTTAGTTGTTGAGTTTCAGTTTTGCTTGTGTTGGCATTAGAAATGGTTTTATCAGATGATGCGTTGATTTAGATTTGAATTTGTAAGTAGTAGTTTGTTGGATATATATGTGTTAATAGTTTTAAAAATGAGTTTGTTATATTTTTGAAATGATTTAGTTATTTTGAAGATGTGGTGTTTGTGTTATTGTTTGTAGAACTGGCAGATGTTATTGTTTGTAGAAGTGGCAGAATGATTTTGTAGTATAATAGTAGTAGATTTTAGTCGTTAATAATTAAGCGTTAGTAAATTAAGGAGCAGAAGAATCGATCTTGTATGGGTTAAAAAATTTGCATAGAATTTTGTCTTTTTCAAAATTTGTTTTTCAAAATTGAAGAAAAAGTTATTAAAGTTTGAAGAAAATTGAAGTAAATTACAAAGGTTAAATGTTTTTTTCTAAATTTAGAGAAATGAATGAACTTTTTTGGTATTGAATGTGTTTTACATGAGTAAAAATTGAAGCAAAAGTTAGTAAAATTTAAGAATTTAATAGAATTCAAACAATGATTTACCAAAATTTTTGCTCCTCACGTTTGAAAACGGGCAAAATTTCGTAAATTTTTGAATGTCCTTTTACATGAGCCAAAATTGAAGCAAAAGTTAGTAAATTTGAAATTTTTTTGTAGAATTCAGCAATGATTTCTATAATTTTTGCTTTCACTTTTGAAAACGGGCCAATTTTCGTAAATTTTCCGCAAATTTAAATTGATGACCTTTTTTTTTTTTTTTTTTTTGCTCCTCACTTTTGAAATCGGTCTACTTTTTTCATAAATTTCCGCAAATTTAAATTGAGGACCTTTTTTTTTTTTTTTTTTTTTTTTTTTTTTTTGCTCCTCACTTTGTTCTGCGGTCAATTCTGGCCAAAATTTTCTTAAACTTCCACCAAATTTCATTTGAGGACCTTTTTTTTTTTTTTTTTGCTCCTCACTTTTTCTCAAAGGCAAAATCTGCCAAAATTTTCTGAAGCTTTCACCAAATTTTAATTGAGGACCTTTTTTTTTTTTTTTTTTTTTTGCTCCTCACTTTTTTCGAAGGCGTCAATTGTATATGTTTTTCAAAACTTCCACATCTTAAGCTTGCGCCAACTTTAAATGAATGCCCTTCTTTTACAAGTCAAATCTTTCTTCACCTTATTAATTCTTATTCATACATCTCAAATTTATTTTCATTATCCAGTCTAACTATCAATTTATTCACGCTTCACATACACAATCTTATCCAAAATGTTTACTTTCTTATAATTTGTTCCTACATACTAACACACATAATCTTACCGAAATTTGTAACTCCTTTTTATATTGTTTTCATAGAGATGAAATGTAATCCGATAGCGTATGAATGTTCAAATTCACATTTGAAGTTCCACATTCCTATTTGAAATTTATAACATTGAAAAGATTATATGTTTTCGACCAGCATCTTATACATTAGTCCAATTTTCTCCATCATCAACAAGAAGAAGAAGAAGAAGAACAACAACATCGACCACAATAATAATACTCCAGTAATAGATGGTGTTTAACAATTTAAATTATGAAAATAGAATAAAAGATTTATTTATTATTATAACTATATATATAAATGTAAAATATATTTAAAATAATTTTACCTTATGTATACGCAATACATATTCCCTTTATTTGATCCTCCTATTTATAGCTTAAATAGTCCCAACCAGTTACAGAGGCTCTAAACGTCTATTTTTATTGGCACAAATATTCATATTTATATCCCTTTACGTTTACACACTTTTTTGTTTTTTATGGTTTTCATTTTATTTTTTTATTATAAATTGTTATTTGTGTTTTATTATAAACTATTTTAAATTGAACCTCTATAAGAATAAAGTAATGTTAATAAATTTTCTTCACACATACAACATAGACATAATTGCTTTTAATTGAAAATTTGTTAGTCATTATATTAAATATTCAGTAGATTTTATTGTGGTATTTAGCTGGTATTTATTGTAGATCACATATATATATTTACTAATCCAACTTGTTGCAATAATAATTCGCTCTTCCAGTAATAGATGTTTAACCATTAATTCCCTGAAAATAGAATAAAGAATAATTTATTGTTAAGTATTATATTAATTAATTTTTAAAAACTTTACCTTATTTATTATGCCTCCTTTTTTTAACATTCGGATACATTTGTACTAAAAGCTTCTTGGTCCGTCTCATGATCTGATGGTGGTTCGGCATAATATCCACTTTGCGAATTACCAACCGCACAACCTTTATAGTCCGGATGATTTTTGTCGGCAGCCTTTTATTTACAATATTACATTTCCACTCGCTGAATTAAAATATAAGTAAACATCAACAATTTTAATCTATCAAATGTTTCATTACATTACCTGGTACATTTGGTTATGATGTTTCGCTTGTGCTTGTTCCTGATATATGAATGTTGTGACAAATGTTGATGTTCCCCTTTATTTTTCAACTAAACAATATTGCCGACACTTACACTTCTACCCAAAATGTTTACTTCCTTTAAATATTCAGCATCAGTTTCATGCAACTTATTATATTTTACTCCCGTTAGCGTTTAAAGTATGTCACATTTCTTCAATGCTAATGTTTTTTAATTCAATCCACATTGATAATATTTTTTATAACAAATTTGATTTTGTTTTTCAATATTGGAATTGGTTTCTTCTTTTGTGTTGACAACAAGTCCTTTAAAATCTTATACTGAAATGTATTATGTTGTGTTATTTTTTTGTAAAAGATATAATATATTGTCTAATTTTTACATTTGACGTTGTTCCATATCATCGAATATTATATTCATCAATGTATAATTTTAATTGATTTAAACAATCTTCATTTAAGGCTGTTGGGAATGTAAATCCTTGTACATGAATTACTTACATCACTTATCATGAATATTGCTTCTCCAAGCTAATAGCAAAAATGAAAAAGAATCATAAGTTTATCATAATAATATCATTTATGCATACAACTAACTCACCGTATTGCTTCTCTAAGGTAATATCGACGCCAAATAATTTTGTGTAAAATTTTATTAAACGGCTAGCAATTGGTGTTGTGTATTATTTTTTTTTTTGTTATATATCATTCATATATGTTAGCAACCAGCATCTTATACATTAGCTCCTTCAGTAATAGATATTGTTTAAGAATTGAAATTATGAAAATAGAATAAAATATTTATTATTAGGTATGTAAAATAAATTTGTAAATATACTTTACCTTTTGTTGATCCATATTGCGTTTATTTGATCCTTCTATTTATAGCGTAATAGTCGCAGGCAGTTATAGTTGCACGTCACATAATTGTTGAGAAGAACGGATGAGCTGTAGTTTTATTGGTACAGAGATTGATATTTATATCGGTGTACGTTCAGAGAGTTTTTTGGTTTTTTATATGGTTTTAATTTTGTTATAATATGTATGAATAGAATTGTTTTTATTTTTATTTTGAAATAATAAGTTAAGAGAAGAAAAGATAATTGTGATGCGATTGTGTATCAGTTTAGAATAAATTTGTATAAATGATGATTTTGATAAAAAGAGTTTTTGGATTTTGAAGAGGTTGCAGAAATGATATATTTAGTTGTTGAGTTTCAGTTTTGCTTGTGTTGGCATTAGAAATGGTTTTATCAGATGATGCGTTGATTTAGATTTGAATTTGTAAGTAGTAGTTTGTTGGATATATATGTGTTAATAGTTTTAAAAATGAGTTTGTTATATTTTTGAAATGATTTAGTTATTTTGAAGATGTGGTGTTTGTGTTATTGTTTGTAGAACTGGCAGATGTTATTGTTTGTAGAAGTGGCAGAATGATTTTGTAGTATAATAGTAGTAGATTTTAGTCGTTAATAATTAAGCGTTAGTAAATTAAGGAGCAGAAGAATCGATCTTGTATGGGTTAAAAAATTTGCATAGAATTTTGTCTTTTTCAAAATTTGTTTTTAAAAATTGAAGAAAAAGTTATTAAAGTTTGAAGAAAATTGAAGTAACTGACGAGCTTAAATGTTAAATGTTTTGTCTAAATTTAAGAATTGAATGACATTTTTTGGTATTGAATGTGTTTTACATGAGTAAAAATTGAAGCAAAAGTTAGTAAAATTTCAAAATTTTAGTAGAATTCAGCAATGATTTTCTAAAATTTTTGCTTCTCATTTTTGAAAAAGGGCAATTTTTTCGTAAATTTTTCGCAAATTAAAATTGAGGACCTTTTTTTTTTTTTTTTTTGCTCCTCACTTTTGAAATCGGTCTAATTTTTCATAAAATTTCCGCAAATTTAAATTGAGGACCTTTTTTTTTTTTTTTTTTTTTTTTTTTTTTTTTTTTTTTTTTTGCTCCTCACTTTTTGTCCAAGCGTAAATCATATATGTTTTTCCAAATTTTTTCTCGTAAACTTGAAGCAAAGTCAAAGTTGCTTTGCTTTACAATCGTTTCTCAACCTTAAATCTTCCACGTTTTTAAAACTTTCAGAAAGTTACACGTTTTCAAATTTTTACAAATTTTTAATAACAAAAGTTGTAACTCTTCTTTTGATTTCTTTAGTTAATGATTTTCACGACCTTTTCCCTTTCGCATTTTCCAATTTGTTGGCCTTCCTAATTAGAAATAGTTATTTTGGTTTTAATATACAACACAGACGTTATTACTATTATCAGACACTTTTCTGCCATTTTATTAAACATTCTATAAATTTGGTTGTGGTATTTTGCTGGTGTATATTGTAGATCACATGTATATATTTACCACTATCTTATATTTAATCCAACTTTTTGCAATAATAATTCGCTCTTCCAGTAATAGATGTTTAACCATTAATCCCCTGAAAATAGAATAAAGAATAATTTATTGTTAAGTATTATATTAATTAATTTTTAAAAAGTTTACCTTATTTATTATGCCTCCTTTTTTTGAAGATTCGGATACATTTGTACTAGAAGCTTCTTGGTCCGTCTCATGATCTGATGGTGGTTCGGCATAATATCTACTTTGCGAATTACCAACCGCACAACCTTTATAGTCCGGATGATTTTTGTCGGCAGCCTTTTATTTACAATATTACATTTCCACTCGCTGAATTAAAATATAAGTAAACATCAATAATTTTAATCTATCAAATGTTTCATTACATTACCTGGTACATTTGGTTATGATGTTTCGCTTGTGCTTGTTCCTGATATATATATGAATGTTGTGACAAATGTTGATGTTCTCCCTTATTTTTCAACTAAACAATATTGCCGACACTTACACTTCTACCAAAAATGTTTACTTCCTTTAAATATTCAGCATCAGTTTCATGCAACTTATTATATTTTACTCCCGTTAGCGTTTAAAGTATGTCACATTTCTTCAATGCTAATGTTTTTTAATTCAATCCACATTGATAATCTTTTATATAACAAATTTGATTTTGTTTTTCAATACAAACATTGACATTGGTTTCTTCTTTTGTGTTGACAACAAGTCATTTAAAATCTTATACTGAAATGTATTATGTTGTGTTATTTTTTGTAAAAGATATAAATATTGTCTAATTTTTACATTTGACGTTGTTCCATATCATCCAATATTATATTCATCAATGTATAATTTTAATTGATTTAAACAATCTTCATTTAAGGCTGTTGGGAATGTAAATCCTTGTACATGAATTACTTACATCACTTATCATGAATATTGCTTCTCCAAGCTAATAGCAAAAATGAAAAAGAATCATAAGTTTATCATAATAATATCATTTATGCATACAACTAACTCACCGTATTGCTTCTCTAAGGTAATATCGACGCCAAATAATTTTGTGTAAAATTTTATTAAACGGCTAGCAATTGGTGTTGTGTATTATTTTTTTTTGTTATATATCATTCATATATGTTAGCGACCAGCATCTTATACATTAGCTCCTTCAGTAATAGATATTGTTTAAGAATTGAAATTATGAAAATAGAATAAAATATTTATTATTAGGTATGTAAAATAAATTTGTAAATATACTTTACCTTTTGTTGATCCATATTGCGTTTATTTGATCCTTCTATTTATAGCGTAATAGTCGCAGGCAGTTATAGTTGCACGTCACATAATTGTTGAGAAGAACGGATGAGCTGTAGTTTTATTGGTACAGAGATTGATATTTATATCGGTGTACGTTCAGAGAGTTTTTTGGTTTTTTATATGGTTTTAATTTTGTTATAATATGTATGAATAGAATTGTTTTTATTTTTATTTTGAAATAATAAGTTAAGAGAAGAAAAGATAATTGTGATGCGATTGTGTATCAGTTTAGAATAAATTTGTATAAATGATGATTTTGATAAAAAGAGTTTTTGGATTTTGAAGAGGTTGCAGAAATGATATATTTAGTTGTTGAGTTTCAGTTTTGCTTGTGTTGGCATTAGAAATGGTTTTATCAGATGATGCGTTGATTTAGATTTGAATTTGTAAGTAGTAGTTTGTTGGATATATATGTGTTAATAGTTTTAAAAATGAGTTTGTTATATTTTTGAAATGATTTAGTTATTTTGAAGATGTGGTGTTTGTGTTATTGTTTGTAGAACTGGCAGATGTTATTGTTTGTAGAAGTGGCAGAATGATTTTGTAGTATAATAGTAGTAGATTTTAGTCGTTAATAATTAAGCGTTAGTAAATTAAGGAGCAGAAGAATCGATCTTGTATGGGTTAAAAAATTTGCATAGAATTTTGTCTTTTTCAAAATTTGTTTTTAAAAATTGAAGAAAAAGTTATTAAAGTTTGAAGAAAATTGAAGTAACTGACGAGCTTAAATGTTAAATGTTTTGTCTAAATTTAAGAATTGAATGACATTTTTTGGTATTGAATGTGTTTTACATGAGTAAAAATTGAAGCAAAAGTTAGTAAAATTTCAAATTTTAGTAGAATTCAGCAATGATTTTCTAAAATTTTTGCTTCTCATTTTTGAAAAAGGGCAATTTTTTCGTAAATTTTTCGCAAATTAAAATTGAGGACCTTTTTTTTTTTTTTTTTTGCTCCTCACTTTTGAAATCGGTCTAATTTTTCATAAAATTTCCGCAAATTTAAATTGAGGACCTTTTTTTTTTTTTTTTTTTTTTTTTTTTTTTTTTTTTTTTTGCTCCTCACTTTGTTTCTGCGGTCAATTCTGCCAAAATTTTCTTAAACTTCCACCAAATTTCATTTGAGGACCTTTTTTTTTTTTTTTTTTTTTTTTTTTTTTTTTGCTCCTCACTTTTTGTCCAAGCGTAAATCATATATGTTTTTCCAAATTTTTTCTCGTAAACTTGAAGCAAAGTCAAAGTTGCTTTGCTTTACAATCGTTTCTCAACCTTAAATCTTCCACGTTTTTAAAACTTTCAGAAAGTTACACGTTTTCAAATTTTTACAAATTTTTAATAACAAAAGTTGTAACTCTTCTTTTGATTTCTTTAGTTTATGATTTTCACGACCTTTTTCCTTTCTCATTTTCAAATTTCTTGGCCTTCCTAATTAGAAATAGTTATTTTGGTTTTAATATACAACACAGACGTTATTACTATTATCAGACACTTTTCTGCCATTTTATTAAACATTCTATAAATTTGGTTGTGGTATTTTGCTGGTGTTTATTGTAGATCACATATATATTTACCACTATCTTATATTTAATCCAACTTTTTGCAATAATAATTCTCTCTTCCAGTAATAGATGTTTAACCATTAACCCCTGAAAATAGAATAAAGAATAATTTATTGTTAAGTATTATATTAATTAATTTTTAAAAAGTTTACCTTATTTATTATGCCTCCTTTTTTGAACATTCGGATATATTTGTACTAGAAGCTTCTTGGTCCGTCTCATGATCTGATGGTGGTTCGGCATAATATCTACTTTGCGAATTACCAACCGCACAACCTTTATAGTCCGGATGATTTTTGTCGGCAGCCTTTTATTTACAATATTACATTTCCACTCGCTGAATTAAAATATAAGTAAACATCAATAATTTTAATCTATCAAATGTTTCATTACATTACCTGGTACATTTGGTTATGATGTTTCGCTTGTGCTTGTTCCTGATATATATATGAATGTTGTGACAAATGTTGATGTTCTCCCTTATTTTTCAACTAAACAATATTGCCGACACTTACACTTCTACCAAAAATGTTTACTTCCTTTAAATATTCAGCATCAGTTTCATGCAACTTATTATATTTTACTCCCGTTAGCGTTTAAAGTATGTCACATTTCTTCAATGCTAATGTTTTTTAATTCAATCCACATTGATAATCTTTTATATAACAAATTTGATTTTGTTTTTCAATACAAACATTGACATTGGTTTCTTCTTTTGTGTTGACAACAAGTCATTTAAAATCTTATACTGAAATGTATTATGTTGTGTTATTTTTTGTAAAAGATATAAATATTGTCTAATTTTTACATTTGACGTTGTTCCATATCATCCAATATTATATTCATGAATGTATAATTTTAATTGATTTAAACAATCTTCATTTAAGGCTGTTGGGAATGTAAATCCTTGTACATGAATTACTTACATCACTTATCATGAATATTGCTTCTCCAAGCTAATAGCAAAAATGAAAAAGAATCATAAGTTTATCATAATAATATCATTTATGCATACAACTAACTCACCGTATTGCTTCTCTAAGGTAATATCGACGCCAAATAATTTTGTGTAAAATTTTATTAAACGGCTAGCAATTGGTGTTGTGTATTTTTTTTTTTTTTTTGTTATATATCATTCATATATGTTAGCAACCAGCATCTTATACATTAGCTCCTTCAGTAATAGATATTGTTTAAGAATTGAAATTATGAAAATAGAATAAAATATTTATTATTAGGTATGTAAAATAAATTTGTAAATATACTTTACCTTTTGTTGATCCATATTGCGTTTATTTGATCCTTCTATTTATAGCGTAATAGTCGCAGGCAGTTATAGTTGCACGTCACATAATTGTTGAGAAGAACGGATGAGCTGTAGTTTTATTGGTACAGAGATTGATATTTATATCGGTGTACGTTCAGAGAGTTTTTTGGTTTTTTATATGGTTTTAATTTTGTTATAATATGTATGAATAGAATTGTTTTTATTTTTATTTTGAAATAATAAGTTAAGAGAAGAAAAGATAATTGTGATGCGATTGTGTATCAGTTTAGAATAAATTTGTATAAATGATGATTTTGATAAAAAGAGTTTTTGGATTTTGAAGAGGTTGCAGAAATGATATATTTAGTTGTTGAGTTTCAGTTTTGCTTGTGTTGGCATTAGAAATGGTTTTATCAGATGATGCGTTGATTTAGATTTGAATTTGTAAGTAGTAGTTTGTTGGATATATATGTGTTAATAGTTTTAAAAATGAGTTTGTTATATTTTTGAAATGATTTAGTTATTTTGAAGATGTGGTGTTTGTGTTATTGTTTGTAGAACTGGCAGATGTTATTGTTTGTAGAAGTGGCAGAATGATTTTGTAGTATAATAGTAGTAGATTTTAGTCGTTAATAATTAAGCGTTAGTAAATTAAGGAGCAGAAGAATCGATCTTGTATGGGTTAAAAAATTTGCATAGAATTTTGTCTTTTTCAAAATTTGTTTTTAAAAATTGAAGAAAAAGTTATTAAAGTTTGAAGAAAATTGAAGTAACTGACGAGCTTAAATGTTAAATGTTTTGTCTAAATTTAAGAATTGAATGACATTTTTTGGTATTGAATGTGTTTTACATGAGTAAAAATTGAAGCAAAAGTTAGTAAAATTTCAAAATTTTAGTAGAATTCAGCAATGATTTTCTAAAATTTTTGCTTCTCATTTTTGAAAAAGGGCAATTTTTTCGTAAATTTTTCGCAAATTAAAATTGAGGACCTTTTTTTTTTTTTTTTTTTTGCTCCTCACTTTTGAAATCGGTCTAATTTTTCATAAAATTTCCGCAAATTTAAATTGAGGACCTTTTTTTTTTTTTTTTTTTTTTTTTTTTTTTTTTTTGCTCCTCACTTTGTTTCTGCGGTCAATTCTGCCAAAATTTTCTTAAACTTCCACCAAATTTCATTTGAGGACCTTTTTTTTTTTTTTTTTTTTTTTTTTTTTTTTGCTCCTCACTTTTTGTCCAAGCGTAAATCATATATGTTTTTCCAAATTTTTTCTCGTAAACTTGAAGCAAAGTCAAAGTTGCTTTGCTTTGCTTTACAATCGTTTCTCAACCTTAAATCTTCCACGTTTTTAAAACTTTCAGAAAGTTACACGTTTTCAAATTTTTACAAATTTTTAATAACAAAAGTTGTAACTCTTCTTTTGATTTCTTTAGTTAATGATTTTCACGACCTTTTCCCTTTCGCATTTTCCAATTTGTTGGCCTTCCTAATTAGAAATAGTTATTTTGGTTTTAATATACAACACAGACGTTATTACTATTATCAGACACTTTTCTGCCATTTTATTAAACATTCTATAAATTTGGTTGTGGTATTTTGCTGGTGTATATTGTAGATCACATGTATATATTTACCACTATCTTATATTTAATCCAACTTTTTGCAATAATAATTCGCTCTTCCAGTAATAGATGTTTAACCATTAATCCCCTGAAAATAGAATAAAGAATAATTTATTGTTAAGTATTATATTAATTAATTTTTAAAAAGTTTACCTTATTTATTATGCCTCCTTTTTTGAAGATTCGGATACATTTGTACTAGAAGCTTCTTGGTCCGTCTCATGATCTGATGGTGGTTCGGCATAATATCTACTTTGCGAATTACCAACCGCACAACCTTTATAGTCCGGATGATTTTTGTCGGCAGCCTTTTATTTACAATATTACATTTCCACTCGCTGAATTAAAATATAAGTAAACATCAATAATTTTAATCTATCAAATGTTTCATTACATTACCTGGTACATTTGGTTATGATGTTTCGCTTGTGCTTGTTCCTGATATATATATGAATGTTGTGACAAATGTTGATGTTCTCCCTTATTTTTCAACTAAACAATATTGCCGACACTTACACTTCTACCAAAATGTTTACTTCCTTTAAATATTCAGCATCAGTTTCATGCAACTTATTATATTTTACTCCCGTTAGCGTTTAAAGTATGTCACATTTCTTCAATGCTAATGTTTTTTAATTCAATCCACATTGATAATCTTTTATATAACAAATTTGATTTTGTTTTTCAATACAAACATTGACATTGGTTTCTTCTTTTGTGTTGACAACAAGTCATTTAAAATCTTATACTGAAATGTATTATGTTGTGTTATTTTTTGTAAAAGATATAAATATTGTCTAATTTTTACATTTGACGTTGTTCCATATCATCCAATATTATATTCATCAATGTATAATTTTAATTGATTTAAACAATCTTCATTTAAGGCTGTTGGGAATGTAAATCCTTGTACATGAATTACTTACATCACTTATCATGAATATTGCTTCTCCAAGCTAATAGCAAAAATGAAAAAGAATCATAAGTTTATCATAATAATATCATTTATGCATACAACTAACTCACCGTATTGCTTCTCTAAGGTAATATCGACGCCAAATAATTTTGTGTAAAATTTTATTAAACGGCTAGCAATTGGTGTTGTGTATTTTTTTTTTTTTTTGTTATATATCATTCATATATGTTAGCAACCAGCATCTTATACATTAGCTCCTTCAGTAATAGATATTGTTTAAGAATTGAAATTATGAAAATAGAATAAAATATTTATTATTAGGTATGTAAAATAAATTTGTAAATATACTTTACCTTTTGTTGATCCATATTGCGTTTATTTGATCCTTCTATTTATAGCGTAATAGTCGCAGGCAGTTATAGTTGCACGTCACATAATTGTTGAGAAGAACGGATGAGCTGTAGTTTTATTGGTACAGAGATTGATATTTATATCGGTGTACGTTCAGAGAGTTTTTTGGTTTTTTATATGGTTTTAATTTTGTTATAATATGTATGAATAGAATTGTTTTTATTTTTATTTTGAAATAATAAGTTAAGAGAAGAAAAGATAATTGTGATGCGATTGTGTATCAGTTTAGAATAAATTTGTATAAATGATGATTTTGATAAAAAGAGTTTTTGGATTTTGAAGAGGTTGCAGAAATGATATATTTAGTTGTTGAGTTTCAGTTTTGCTTGTGTTGGCATTAGAAATGGTTTTATCAGATGATGCGTTGATTTAGATTTGAATTTGTAAGTAGTAGTTTGTTGGATATATATGTGTTAATAGTTTTAAAAATGAGTTTGTTATATTTTTGAAATGATTTAGTTATTTTGAAGATGTGGTGTTTGTGTTATTGTTTGTAGAACTGGCAGATGTTATTGTTTGTAGAAGTGGCAGAATGATTTTGTAGTATAATAGTAGTAGATTTTAGTCGTTAATAATTAAGCGTTAGTAAATTAAGGAGCAGAAGAATCGATCTTGTATGGGTTAAAAAATTTGCATAGAATTTTGTCTTTTTCAAAATTTGTTTTTAAAAATTGAAGAAAAAGTTATTAAAGTTTGAAGAAAATTGAAGTAACTGACGAGCTTAAATGTTAAATGTTTTGTCTAAATTTAAGAATTGAATGACATTTTTTGGTATTGAATGTGTTTTACATGAGTAAAAATTGAAGCAAAAGTTAGTAAAATTTCAAAATTTTAGTAGAATTCAGCAATGATTTTCTAAAATTTTTGCTTCTCATTTTTGAAAAAGGGCAATTTTTTCGTAAATTTTTCGCAAATTAAAATTGAGGACCTTTTTTTTTTTTTTTTTTTGCTCCTCACTTTTGAAATCGGTCTAATTTTTCATAAAATTTCCGCAAATTTAAATTGAGGACCTTTTTTTTTTTTTTTTTTTTTTTTTTTTTTTTTTGCTCCTCACTTTGTTTCTGCGGTCAATTCTGCCAAAATTTTCTTAAACTTCCACCAAATTTCATTTGAGGACCTTTTTTTTTTTTTTTTTTTTTTTTTTTTTTTTTTTGCTCCTCACTTTTTGTCCAAGCGTAAATCATATATGTTTTTCCAAATTTTTTCTCGTAAACTTGAAGCAAAGTCAAAGTTGCTTTGCTTTACAATCGTTTCTCAACCTTAAATCTTCCACGTTTTTAAAACTTTCAGAAAGTTACACGTTTTCAAATTTTTACAAATTTTTAATAACAAAAGTTGTAACTCTTCTTTTGATTTCTTTAGTTTATGATTTTCACGACCTTTTTCCTTTCTCATTTTCCAATTTCTTGGCCTTCCTAATTAGAAATAGTTATTTTGGTTTTAATATACAACACAGACGTTATTACTATTATCAGACACTTTTCTGTCATTTTATTAAACATTCTATAAATTTGGTTGTGGTATTTTGCTGGTGTTTATTGTAGATCACATGTATATATTTACCACTATCTTATATTTAATCCAACTTTTTGCAATAATAATTCACTCTTCCAGTAATAGATGTTTAACCATTAATCCCCTGAAAATAGAATAAAGAATAATTTATTGTTAAGTATTATATTAATTAATTTTTAAAAAGTTTACCTTATTTATTATGCCTCCTTTTTTGAACATTCGGATATATTTGTACTAGAAGCTTCTTGGTCCGTCTCATGATCTGATGGTGGTTCGGCATAATATCTACTTTGCGAATTACCAACCGCACAACCTTTATAGTCCGGATGATTTTTGTCGGCAGCCTTTTATTTACAATATTACATTTCCACTCGCTGAATTAAAATATAAGTAAACATCAATAATTTTAATCTATCAAATGTTTCATTACATTACCTGGTACATTTGGTTATGATGTTTCGCTTGTGCTTGTTCCTGATATATATATGAATGTTGTGACAAATGTTGATGTTCTCCCTTATTTTTCAACTAAACAATATTGCCGACACTTACACTTCTACCAAAAATGTTTACTTCCTTTAAATATTCAGCATCAGTTTCATGCAACTTATTATATTTTACTCCCGTTAGCGTTTAAAGTATGTCACATTTCTTCAATGCTAATGTTTTTTAATTCAATCCACATTGATAATCTTTTATATAACAAATTTGATTTTGTTTTTCAATACAAACATTGACATTGGTTTCTTCTTTTGTGTTGACAACAAGTCATTTAAAATCTTATACTGAAATGTATTATGTTGTGTTATTTTTTGTAAAAGATATAAATATTGTCTAATTTTTACATTTGACGTTGTTCCATATCATCCAATATTATATTCATCAATGTATAATTTTAATTGATTTAAACAATCTTCATTTAAGGCTGTTGGGAATGTAAATCCTTGTACATGAATTACTTACATCACTTATCATGAATATTGCTTCTCCAAGCTAATAGCAAAAATGAAAAAGAATCATAAGTTTATCATAATAATATCATTTATGCATACAACTAACTCACCGTATTGCTTCTCTAAGGTAATATCGACGCCAAATAATTTTGTGTAAAATTTTATTAAACGGCTAGCAATTGGTGTTGTGTATTATTTTTTTTTGTTATATATCATTCATATATGTTAGCGACCAGCATCTTATACATTAGCTCCTTCAGTAATAGATATTGTTTAAGAATTGAAATTATGAAAATAGAATAAAATATTTATTATTAGGTATGTAAAATAAATTTGTAAATATACTTTACCTTTTGTTGATCCATATTGCGTTTATTTGATCCTTCTATTTATAGCGTAATAGTCGCAGGCAGTTATAGTTGCACGTCACATAATTGTTGAGAAGAACGGATGAGCTGTAGTTTTATTGGTACAGAGATTGATATTTATATCGGTGTACGTTCAGAGAGTTTTTTGGTTTTTTATATGGTTTTAATTTTGTTATAATATGTATGAATAGAATTGTTTTTATTTTTATTTTGAAATAATAAGTTAAGAGAAGAAAAGATAATTGTGATGCGATTGTGTATCAGTTTAGAATAAATTTGTATAATGATGATTTTGATAAAAAGAGTTTTTGGATTTTGAAGAGGTTGCAGAAATGATATATTTAGTTGTTGAGTTTCAGTTTTGCTTGTGTTGGCATTAGAAATGGTTTTATCAGATGATGCGTTGATTTAGATTTGAATTTGTAAGTAGTAGTTTGTTGGATATATATGTGTTAATAGTTTTAAAATAGTTTGTTATATTTTTGAAATGATTTAGTTATTTTGAAGATGTTGGTGTTTGTGTTATTGTTTGTAGAACTGGCAGATGTTATTGTTTGTAGAAGTGGCAGAATGATTTTGTAGTATAATAGTAGTAGATTTTAGTCGTTAATAATTAAGCGTTAGTAAATTAAGGAGCAGAAGAATCGATCTTGTATGGGTTAAAAAATTTGCATAGAATTTTGTCTTTTTCAAAATTTGTTTTTAAAAATTGAAGAAAAAGTTATTAAAGTTTGAAGAAAATTGAAGTAACTGACGAGCTTAAATGTTAAATGTTTGTCTAAATTTAAGAATTGAATGACATTTTTTGGTATTGAATGTGTTTTACATGAGTAAAAATTGAAGCAAAAGTTAGTAAAATTTCAAAATTTTAGTAGAATTCAGCAATGATTTTCTAAAATTTTTGCTTCTCATTTTTGAAAAAGGGCAATTTTTTCGTAAATTTTTCGCAAATTAAAATTGAGGACCTTTTTTTTTTTTTTTTTTTTTGCTCCTCACTTTTGAAATCGGTCTAATTTTTCATAAAATTTCCGCAAATTTAAATTGAGGACCTTTTTTTTTTTTTTTTTTTTTTTTTTTTTTTTGCTCCTCACTTTGTTTCTGCGGTCAATTCTGCCAAAATTTCTTAAACTTCCACCAAATTTCATTTGAGGACCTTTTTTTTTTTTTTTTTTTTTTTTTGCTCCTCACTTTTGTCCAAGCGTAAATCATATATGTTTTTCCAAATTTTTCTCGTAAACTTGAAGCAAAGTCAAAGTTGCTTTGCTTTACAATCGTTTCTCAACCTTAAATCTTCCACGTTTTTAAAACTTTCAGAAAGTTACACGTTTTCAAATTTTTACAAATTTTTAATAACAAAAGTTGTAACTCTTCTTTTGATTTCTTTAGTTAATGATTTTCACGACCTTTTCCCTTTCTCATTTTCCAATTTGTTGGCCTTCCTAATTAGAAATAGTTATTTTGGTTTTAATATACAACACAGACGTTATTACTATTATCAGACACTTTTCTGCCATTTTATTAAACATTCTATAAATTTGGTTGTGGTATTTTGCTGGTGTATATTGTAGATCACATGTATATATTACCACTATCTTATATTTAATCCAACTTTTTGCAATAATAATTCGCTCTTCCAGTAATAGATGTTTAACCATTAATCCCCCTGAAAATAGAATAAAGAATAATTTATTGTTAAGTATTATATTAATTAATTTTTAAAAAGTTTACCTTATTTATTATGCCTCCTTTTTTGAAGATTCGGATACATTTGTACTAGAAGCTTCTTGGTCCGTCTCATGATCTGATGGTGGTTCGGCATAATATCTACTTTGCGAATTACCAACCGCACAACCTTTATAGTCCGGATGATTTTTGTCGGCAGCCTTTTATTTACAATATTACATTTCCACTCGCTGAATTAAAATATAAGTAAACATCAATAATTTTAATCTATCAAATGTTTCATTACATTACCTGGTACATTTGGTTATGATGTTTCGCTTGTGCTTGTTCCTGATATATGAATGTTGTGACAAATGTTGATGTTCTCCCTTATTTTTCAACTAAACAATATTGCCGACACTTACACTTCTACCCAAAATGTTTACTTCCTTTAAATATTCAGCATCAGTTTCATGCAACTTATTATATTTTACTCCCGTTAGCGTTTAAAGTATGTCACATTTCTTCAATGCTAATGTTTTTTAATTCAATCCACATTGATAATCTTTTTATAACAAATTTGATTTTGTTTTTCAATAAATTGGACATTGGTTTCTTCTTTTGTGTTGACAACAAGTCCTTTAAAATCTTATACTGAAATGTATTATGTTGTGTTATTTTTTGTAAAAGATATAATATATTGTCTAATTTTTACATTTGACGTTGTCCCATATCATCCAATATTATATTCATCAATGTATAATTTTAATTGATTTAAACAATCTTCATTTAAGGCTGTTGGGAATGTAAATCCTTGTACATGAATTACTTACATCACTTATCATGAATATTGCTTCTCCAAGCTAATAGCAAAAATGAAAAAGAATCATAAGTTTATCATAATAATATCATTTATGCATACAACTAACTCACCGTATTGCTTCTCTAAGGTAATATCGACGCCAAATAATTTTGTGTAAAATTTTATTAAACGGCTAGCAATTGGTGTTGTGTATTATTTTTTTTTGTTATATATCATTCATATATGTTAGCGACCAGCATCTTATACATTAGCTCCTTCAGTAATAGATATTGTTTAAGAATTGAAATTATGAAAATAGAATAAAATATTTATTATTAGGTATGTAAAATAAATTTGTAAATATACTTTACCTTTTGTTGATCCATATTGCGTTTATTTGATCCTTCTATTTATAGCGTAATAGTCGCAGGCAGTTATAGTTGCACGTCACATAATTGTTGAGAAGAACGGATGAGCTGTAGTTTTATTGGTACAGAGATTGATATTTATATCGGTGTACGTTCAGAGAGTTTTTTGGTTTTTTATATGGTTTTAATTTTGTTATAATATGTATGAATAGAATTGTTTTTATTTTTATTTTGAAATAATAAGTTAAGAGAAGAAAAGATAATTGTGATGCGATTGTGTATCAGTTTAGAATAAATTTGTATAAATGATGATTTTGATAAAAAGAGTTTTTGGATTTTGAGGAGGTTGCAGAAATGATATATTTAGTTGTTGAGTTTCAGTTTTGCTTGTGTTGGCATTAGAAATGGTTTTATCAGATGATGCGTTGATTTAGATTTGAATTTGTAAGTAGTAGTTTGTTGGATATATATGTGTTAATAGTTTTAAAAATGAGTTTGTTATATTTTTGAAATGATTTAGTTATTTGAAGATGTGGTGTTTGTGTTATTGTTTGTAGAACTGGCAGATGTTATTGTTTGTAGAAGTGGCAGAATGATTTTGTAGTATAATAGTAGTAGATTTTAGTCGTTAATAATTAAGCGTTAGTAAATTAAGGAGCAGAAGAATCGATCTTGTATGGGTTAAAAAATTTGCATAGAATTTTGTCTTTTTCAAAATTTGTTTTTAAAAATTGAAGGAAAAGTTATTAAAGTTTGAAAAAATTGAAGTAAATGACGAGCTTAAATGTTAAATGTTTTTGCAAAATTTAAGAAATGAATGAACTTTTTTGGTATTGAATGTCTTTACATGAATCAAAATTGAAGCAAAAGTTAGTAAAATTTTCAAATTTTAATAGAATTCAGCAATGATTTCTCTATAATTTTTGCTTCTCACTTTTGAAAACGGGCAAATTTTCGTAAATTTTTCGCAAATTTAAATTGAGGACCTTTTTTTTTTTTTTTTTTTTTTTTTTTTTTGCCTCCTCACTTTTGAAATCGGTCTAATTTTTCATAAAATTTCCGCAAATTTAAATTGAGGACCTTTTTTTTTTTTTTTTTTTTTTTTTTTTTTTTTTGCTCCTCACTTTGTTTCTGCGGTCAATTCTGCCAAAATTTTCTTAAACTTCCACCAAATTTCAATTGAGGACCTTTTTTTTTTTTTTTTTTTTTTTTTTTTTTTTTGGCTCCTCACTTTTTTCCAAAGGTAAATCATACATGTATTCCAAATTCTAACTCTTAACTTGAGGCAAAAGTCGAATGAATGGCCTTTTTGTTTTGCTTTTCAATCGTTTCTCCAACCTTAAATCACCCACGTTATTCAAAACTTTAAGCAAGTTACACGTTTCCAAATTTTTACTAACAATAGCTTTAACTCGTTTTGTGATTTCTTTAGTTTATGATTTTCACGACCCTTTTTCCTTTCCATTTTCAAATTCTTGGCCTTCCTAATTAGAAAAGTTATTTTGGTTTTAATATACAACACAGACGTTATTACTATTATTCAGACACTTTTCTGCCATTTTATTAAACATTCTATAAATTTGGGTTGTGGTATTTTGCTGGTTGTTTATTGTAGATCACATATATATTACCACTATCTTAATTTAATCCAACTTTTTGCAATAATAATTCTCTCTTCCAGTAATAGATGTTTAACCATTAACCCCCTGAAAATAGAATAAAGAATAATTTATTGTTAAGTATTATATTAATTAATTTTTAAAAGTTTACCTTATTTATTATGCCTCCTTTTTTGAACATTCGGATATATTTGTACTAGAAGCTTCTTGGTCCGTCTCATTGATCTGATGGTGTTCGGCATAATATCTACTTTTGCGAATTACCAACCGCACAACCTTTATAGTCCGGATGATGTTTGTCGGCAGCTTTTATTTACAATATTACATTTCCACTCGCTGAATTAAAATATAAGTAAACATCAATATTTTAATCTATCAAATGTTTCATTACATTACCTGGTACATTGGTTATGATGTTTCGCTTTGCTTGTTCCTGATATATATATGAATGTTGTGACAAATGTTGATGTTCTCCCTTATTTTTCAACTAAACAATATTGCCGACACTTACACTTCTACCAAAATGTTTACTTCCTTAAATATTCAGCATCAGTTTCATGCAACTTATTATATTTTACTCCCGTTAGCGTTTAAAGTATGTCACATTTCTTCAATGCTAATGTTTTTTAATTCAATCCACATTGATAATCTTTTATATAACAAATTTGATTTTGTTTTTCAATACAAACATTGACATTGGTTTCTTCTTTGTGTTGACAACAAGTCATTAAAATCTTATACTGAAATGTATTATGTTGTGTTATTTTTTGTAAAAGATATAAATATTGTCTAATTTTTACATTTGACGTTGTTCCATATCATCCAATATTATATCATCAATGTATAATTTTAATTGATTTAAACAATCTTCATTTAAGGCTGTTGGGATGTAAATCCTTGTACATGAATTACTTACATCACTTATCATGAATATTGCTTCTTCCAAGCTAATAGCAAAAATGAAAAAGAATCATAAGTTTATCATAATAATATCATTTATGCATACAACTAACTCACCGTATTGCTTCTCTAAGGTAATATCGACGCCAAATAATTTTGTGTAAAATTTTATTAAACGGCTAGCAATTGGTGTTGTGTATTATTTTTTTTGTATATATCATTCATATATGTTAGCGACCAGCATCTTATACATTAGCTCCTTCAGTAATAGATATTGTTTAAGAATTGAAATTATGAAAATAGAATAAATATATTATTAGGTATGTAAAATAAATTTGTAAATATACTTTACCTTTTGTTGATCCATATTGCGTTATTTGATCCTTCTATTTATAGCGTAATAGTCGCAGGCAGTTTATAGTTGCACGTCACATAATTGTTGAGAAGAACGGATGAGCTGTAGTTTTATTGGTACAGAGATTGATATTATATCGGTGTACGTTCAGAGAGTTTTGGTTTTTATATGGTTTAATTTTGTTATAATATTATGAATAGAATTGTTTTTATTTTTATTGAAATAAATAAGTTAAGAGAAGAAAAGATAATTGTGATGCGATTGTGTATCAGTTTAGAATAAATTTGTATAAATGATGATTTTGATAAAGAGTTTTTGATTTTGAGAGGTTGCAGAAATGATATATTTAGTTGTTGAGTTTCAGTTTTGCTTGTGTTGGCATTAGAAATGGTTTTATCAGATGATGCGTTGATTTAGATTTGAATTGTAAGTAGTAGTTTGTTGGATATATATGTGTTAATAGTTTAAAAATGAGTTTGTTATATTTTGAAATGATTTAGTTATTTTGAAGATGTGGTGTTTGTGTTATTGTTGTAGAACTGGCAGATGTTATTGTTTGTAGAAGTGGCAGAATGATTTTGTAGTATAATAGTAGTAGATTTTAGTCGTAATAATTAAGCGTTAGTAAAATTAAGGAGCAGAAGAATCGATCTTGTATGGGTTAAAAAATTTGCATAGAATTTGTCTTTTTCAAAATTTGTTTTTAAAAATTGAAGAAAAGTTATTAAAGTTTGAAGAAAATTGAAGTAAATGACGAGCTTAAATGTTAAGTTTTTTCTAAATTTTAGAATTGAATGACATTTTTGTATTGAATGTTTTTACATGAGTAAAAATTGAAGCAAAAGTTAGTAAAATTTCAAAATTTTAGTAGAATTCAGCAATGATTTTCTAAATTTTGCTTCCATTTTGAAAACGGGCAATTTTTTCGTAAATTTTTCGCAAATTAAAATTGAGACCTTTTTTTTTTTTTTTGCTCCTCACTTGCAATCGGTCTAATTTTCATAAAATTTTCCGAAATTTAATTGAGACCTTTTTTTTTTTTTTTTTTTTTTTTTTTTTTTTTTGCTCCTCACTTTTTTCTGCGGTCAATTCTGCCAAAATTTCTTAAACTTCACGCAAATTTCATTTAGGACCTTTTTTTTTTTTTTTTTTTTTTTTTTTTTTTGCTCCTCACTTTTTTCCAAGCGTAAATCATATATTTTTTTCCCAAATTTTCACGTAATTGACAAAGGAGTTGCTTTGCTTAACAATCCTTCTCACCTAAATCTTCCACGTTTAAACTTTCAGAAAGTACACGTTTTTCAAATTTTTTTACAAATTTTAATAACAAAATTTAACTCTTTGATTTCTTTTAGTTAATGATTTCACGACCTTTTCCCTTTCTCATTTTCCAATTTCTTGGCCTTCCTAATTAGAAATAGGTATTTTGGTTTTAATATACAACACAGACGTTATTACTATTATCAGACACTTTTCTGCCATTTTATTAAACATTCTATAAATTGGTTGTGGATTTTTGCTGGTGTTTTGTAGATCACATGTATATATTTACCACTATCTTATATTTAATCCAACTTTTTGCAATAATAATTCTCTCTCCAGTAATAGATGTTTAACCATTAATCCCCTGAAAAAGAATAAAGAATAATTTATTGTTAAGTATTATATTAATTAATTTTAAAAAGTTACCTTATTATTATGCCTCCTTTTTTGAAGATTCGGATATATTTGTACTAGAAGCTTCTTGGTCCGTCTCATGATCTGATGGTGGTTCGGCATAATATCTACTTTGCGAATTACCAACCGCACAACTTTATTAGTCCGGATGATTTTTGTCGGCAGCCTTTTATTTACAATATTACATTTCACTCGCTGAATTAAAATATAAGTAAACATCAATAATTTTAATCTATCAAATGTTTCATTACTTCTCTAAGGTAATATCGACGCCAAATAATTTTGTGTAAAATTTTATTAAACGGCTAGCAATTGGTGTGTGTATTATTTTTTTTTTTTGTTATATATCATTCATATGTTAGCAACCAGCATCTTATACATTAGCTCCTTCAGTAATAGATATTGTTTAAGAATTGAAATTATGAAAATAGAATAAATATTTATTATTAGGTATGTAAAATAAATTTGTAAATATACTTTACCTTTTGTTGATCCATATTGCGTTTATTTGATCCTTCTATTTATAGCGTAATAGTCGCAGGCAGTTATAGTTGCACGTCACATAATTGTTGAGAAGAACGGATGAGCTGTAGTTTTATTGGTACAGAGATTGATATTTATATCGGTGTACGTTCAGAGAGTTTTTTGGTTTTTTATATGGTTTTAATTTTGTTATAATATGTATGAATAGAATTGTTTTTATTTTTATTTTGAAATAATAAGTTAAGAGAAGAAAAGATAATTGTGATGCGATTGTGTATCAGTTTAGAATAAATTTGTATAAATGATGATTTGATAAAAAGAGTTTTTGGATTTTGAAGAGGTTGCAGAAATGATATATTTAGTTGTTGAGTTTCAGTTTTGCTTGTGTTGGCATTAGAAATGGTTTTATCAGATGATGCGTTGATTTAGATTTGAATTTGTAAGTAGTAGTTTGTTGGATATATATGTGTTAATAGTTTTAAAATGAGTTTGTTATATTTTTGAAATGATTTAGTTATTTTGAAGATGTGGTGTTTGTGTTATTGTTTGTAGAACTGGCAGATGTTATTGTTTGTAGAAGTGGCAGAATGATTTTGTAGTATAATAGTAGTAGATTTTAGTCGTTAATAATTAAGCGTTAGTAAATTAAGGAGCAGAAGAATCGATCTTGTATGGGTTAAAAAATTTGCATAGAATTTTGTCTTTTTCAAAATTTGTTTTTCAAAAATTGAAGAAAAAGTTATTAAAGTTTGAAGAAAATTGAAGTAAATGACGAGCTTAAATGTTAAATGTTTTTTCTAAATTTAAGAATTGAATGACATTTTTTGGTATTGAATGTCTTTTACATGAGTAAAAATTGAAGCAAAAGTTAGTAAAATTTGAAAATTTTAGTAGAATTCAGCAATGATTTTCTAAAATTTTTTGCTTTCACTTTTGAAAACGGGCAAATTTTTTCGTAAATTTTTCGCAAATTAAAATTGAGGACCTTTTTTTTTTTTTTTTTTTTTCTCCTCACTTTGAAATCGGTCTAATTTTTCATAAAATTTTCGCAAATTTAAATTGAGGACCTTTTTTTTTTTTTTTTTTTTTTTTTTTTTTTTTTTTTTTGCTCCTCACTTTTTTCCAAGCGTAAATCATATATGTTTTTCAAATTTTTCTCTTAAAACTTGAAGCAAACTTCAAAAGTTTTTTTTGCTTTTCAATCGTTTTCAACCTAAATTCTTCCACGTTTTTAAAACTTTCAGAAAAGTTACACGTTTTCAAATTTTTTACAAATTTTTAATACAAAATTCTAACTCTTCTTTTGATTTCTTAGTTAATGATTTTTCACAACCTTTTTCCTTTCGCATTTTTCAATTGTTGGCCTTTCTAATTATAAATTGTTATTTTGGTTTTAATATACAACACAGACGTTATTACTATTATCAGACACTTTTCTGCCATTTTATTAAACATTCTATAAATTTGGTTGTGGTATTTTGCTGGTGTTTATTGTAGATCACATATATATTTACCACTATCTTATATTTAATCCAACTTTTTGCAATAATAATTCTCTCTTCCAGTAATAGATGTTTAACCATTAACCCCCTGAAAATAGAATAAAGAATAATTTATTGTTAAGTATTATATTAATTAATTTTTAAAAAAGTTTACCTTATTTATTATGCCTCCTTTTTTGAACATTCGGATATATTTGTACTAGAAGCTTCTTGGTCCGTCTCATGATCTGATGGTGGTTCGGCATAATATCTACTTTGCGAATTACCAACCGCACAACCTTTATAGTCCGGATGATTTTTGTCGGCAGCCTTTTATTTACAATATTACATTTCCACTCGCTGAATTAAAATATAAGTAAACATCAATAATTTTAATCTATCAAATGTTTCATTACATTACCTGGTACATTTGGTTATGATGTTTCGCTTGTGCTTGTTCCTGATATATATATGAATGTTGTGACAAATGTTGATGTTCTCCCTTATTTTTCAACTAAACAATATTGCCGACACTTACACTTCTACCAAAATGTTTACTTCCTTTAAATATTCAGCATCAGTTTCATGCAACTTATTATTTTTACTCCCGTTAGCGTTTAAAGTATGTCACATTTCTTCAATGCTAATGTTTTTTAATTCAATCCACATTGATAATCTTTTTATATAACAAATTTGATTTTGTTTTTCAATACAAACATTGACATTGGTTTCTTCTTTTGTGTTGACAACAAGTCCTTTAAAATCTTATACTGAAATGTATTATGTTGTGTTATTTTTTGTAAAAGATATAAATATTGTCTAATTTTTACATTTGACGTTGTTCCATATCATCCAATATTATATTCATCAATGTATAATTTTAATTGATTTAAACAATCTTCATTTAAGGCTGTTGGGAATGTAAATCCTTGTACATGAATTACTTACATCACTTATCATGAATATTGCTTCTCCAAGCTAATAGCAAAAATGAAAAAGAATCATAAGTTTATCATAATAATATCATTTATGCATACAACTAACTCACCGTATTGCTTCTCTAAGGTAATATCGACGCCAAATAATTTTGTGTAAAATTTTATTAAACGGCTAGCAATTGGTGTTGTGTATTATTTTTTTTTTGTTATATATCATTCATATATGTTAGGTTTTTTTTTTTTTTTTTTTTTTTTTTTTTTTTTTTTTTTTTTTTTTTTTTTTTTTTTTTTTTTTTTTTTTTTTTTTTTTTTTTTTTTTTTTTTTTTTTTTTTTTTTTTTTTTTTTTTTTTTTTTTTTTTTTTTTTTTTTTTTTTTTTTTTTTTTTTTTTTTTTTTTTTTTTTTTTTTTTTTTTTTTTTTTTTTTTTTTTTTTTTTTTTTTTTTTTTTTTTTTTTTTTTTTTTTTTTTTTTTTTTTTTTTTTTTTTTTTTTTTTTTTTTTTTTTTTTTTTTTTTTTTTTTTTTTTTTTTTTTTTTTTTTTTTTTTTTTTTTTTTTTTTTTTTTTTTTTTTTTTTTTTTTTTTTTTTTTTTTTTTTTTTTTTTTTTTTTTTTTTTTTTTTTTTTTTTTTTTTTTTTTTTTTTTTTTTTTTTTTTTTTTTTTTTTTTTTTTTTTTTTTTTTTTTTTTTTTTTTTTTTTTTTTTTTTTTTTTTTTTTTTTTTTTTTTTTTTTTTTTTTTTTTTTTTTTTTTTTTTTTTTTTTTTTTTTTTTTTTTTTTTTTTTTTTTTTTTTTTTTTTTTTTTTTTTTTTTTTTTTTTTTTTTTTTTTTTTTTTTTTTTTTTTTTTTTTTTTTTTTTTTTTTTTGCTCCGCTCCTCACTTTTTGTCCAAAGCGTAAATCATATATGTTTTTCCAAATTTTTTTCTCGTAACTTGAAAGCAAAGTCAAAGATTGCTTTGCTTTACAATTAATCCAACTTTTGCAATAATAATTCGCTCTCCAGTATGATTTAACCATTAATTCCCTGAAAAATAGAATAAAGAATAATTTATTGTTAAGTATTATATTAATTAATTTTAAAAAAGTTTACCTTATTTATTATGCCTCCTTTTTTTGAAGATTCGAATACATTTGTACTAGAAGCTTCTTGGTCCGTCTCATGATCTGATGGTGGTTCGGCATAATATCACTTTGCGAATTACCAACCGCACAACCTTTATAGTCCGGAATGATTTTTGTCGGCAGCCTTTTATTTACAATATACATTTCCACTCGCTGAATTAAAATATAAGTAAAATCAATAATTTTAATCTATCAAATGTTTCATTACATTACCTGGTACATTTGGTTATGATGTTTCGCTTGTGCTTGTTCCTGATATATGAATGTTGTGACAAATGTTGATGTTCTCCTTATTTTTCAACTAAACAATATTGCCGACACTTACACTCTACCCAAAATGTTTACTTCCTTTAAATATTCAGCATCAGTTTCATGCAACTTATTATATTTACTCCCGTTAGCGTTTAAAGTATGTCACATTTCTTCAATGCTAATGTTTTTTAATTCAATCCACATTGATAATCTTTTATATAACAAATTTGATTTTGTTTTTAATACAAACATTGACATTGGTTTCTTCTTTTGTGTTGACAACAAGTCCTTTAAATCTTATACTGAAATGTATTTATGTTGTGTTATTTTTTTGTAAAGATATAAATATTGTCTAATTTTTACATTTGACGTTGTTCCATATCATCCAATATTATATTCATCAATGTATAATTTTAATTGATTTAAACAATCTTCATTTAAGGCTGTTGGGAATGTAAATCCTGTGTACATGAATTACTTACATCACTTATCATGAATATTGCTTCTCCAAGCTAATAGCAAAAATGAAAAAGAATCATAAGTTTATCATAATAATATCATTTATGCATACAACTAACTCACCGTATTGCTTCTCTAAGGTAATATCGACGCCAAATAATTTTGTGTAAAATTTTATTAAACGGCTAGCAATTGGTGTTGTGTATTATTTTTTGTTTGTTATATATCATTCATATATGTTAGCGACCAGCATCTTATACATTAGCTCCTTCAGTAATAGATATTGTTTAAGAATTGAAATTATGAAAATAGAATAAAATATTTATTATTAGGTATGTAAAATAAATTTGTAAATATACTTTACCTTTTGTTGATC
This sequence comes from Cochliomyia hominivorax, assembly GCA_004302925.2. Classification (NCBI taxonomy): domain Eukaryota; kingdom Metazoa; phylum Arthropoda; class Insecta; order Diptera; family Calliphoridae; genus Cochliomyia; species Cochliomyia hominivorax. Next base: position 26,073 of record PYHX02000252.1, on the reverse strand, counting down.
CATATTGCGTTTATTTGATCCTTCTATTTATAGCGTAATAGTCGCAGGCAGTTATAGTTGCACGTCACATAATTGTTGAGAAGAACGGATGAGCTGTAGTTTTATTGGTACAGAGATTGATATTTATATCGGTGTACGTTCAGAGAGTTTTTTGGTTTTTATATGGTTTTAATTTTGTTATAATATGTATGAATAGAATTGTTTTTATTTTTATTTTGAAATAATAAGTTAAGAGAAGAAAAGATAATTGTGATGCGATTGTGTATCAGTTTAGAATAAATTTGTATAAATGATGATTTTGATAAAAGAGTTTTTGGATTTTGAGGAGGTTGCAGAAATGATATATTTAGTTGTTGAGTTTCAGTTTTGCTTGTGTTGGCATTAGAAATGGTTTTATCAGATGATGCGTTGATTTAGATTGAATTTGTAAGTAGTAGTTTGTTGGATATATATGTGTTAATAGTTTTAAAAATGAGTTTGTTATATTTTTGAAATGATTTAGTTATTTTGAAGATGTGGTGTTTGTGTTATTGTTTTGTAGAACTGGCAGATGTTATTGTTTGTAGAAGTGGCAGAATGATTTTGTAGTATAATAGCAGTAGATTTTAGTCGTTAATAATTAAGCGTTAGTAAATTAAGGAGCAGAAGAATCGATCTTGTATGGGTTAAAAAATTTGCATAGAATTTTGTCTTTTTCAAAATTGTTTTCAAAATTGAAGAAAAGTTATTAAAGTTTGAAGAAAATTTGAAGTAAATGACGAGCTTAAATGTTAAATGTTTTTTCTAAATTTAAGAATGAATGACATTTTTTGGTATTGAATGTCTTTTACATGAGTAAAAATTGAAGCAAAAGTTAGTAAAATTTGAAATTTTTTGTAGAATTCAGCAATGATTTTCTAAAATTTTTGCTTCTCACTTTTGAAAACGGGCAAAATTTTTCGTAAATTTTTCGCAAATTAAAATTGAGGACCTTTTTTTTTTTTTTTTTTTTTTTTTTTTTTTTTGCTCCTCACTTTGTTTCGCGGTCAATTCTGCCAAAATTTTCTTAAATTTTCCGCAAATTTAATTTGAGGACCTTTTTTTTTTTTTTTTTTTTTTTTTTTTTTTTTTTTTTTTTGCTCCTCACTTTTTTCTCGGCAAAATCTGCCAAAATTTTCTGAAACTTCCACGAAATTTTAAGTGAGGACCTTTTTTTTTTTTTTTTTTTTTTTTTTTTTTTTTTTGCTCCTCACTTTTGCCCGAAGCGTTAAATCATACATCTTTTCCAACATTTGAACTCTTTCACATTTTCCAATTTGTTGGCTTTCCTAATTACAAATAGTTACTTTGGTTTTAATATACAACACAGACGTTATTACTATTATCAGACACTTTTCTGCCATTTTATTAAACATTATATAAATTTGGTTGTGGTATTTGCTGGTGTTTATTGTAGATCACATGTATATATTTACCACTATCTTATATTAATCCAACTTTTTGCAATAATATAATTCGCTCTTCCAGTAATAGATGTTTAACCATTAATCCCCTGAAAATAGAATAAAGAATAATTTATTGTTAAGTATATATTAATTAATTTTTAAAAACTTTACCTTATTTATTATGCCTCCTTTTTTTGAACATTCGGATACATTTGTACTAGAAGCTTCTTGGTCCGTCTCATGATCTGATGGTGGTTCGGCATAATATCCACTTTGCGAATTACCAACCGCACAACCTTTATAGTCCGGATGATTTTTGTCGGCAGCCTTTTATTTACAATATTACATTTCCACTGCCTGAATTAAAATATAAGTAAACATCAATAATTTTAATCTATCAAATGTTTCATTACATTACCTGGTACATTTGGTTATGATGTTTCGCTTGTGCTTGTTCCTGATTATATTGAATGTTGTGACAAATGTTGATTTCTCCTTTATTTTTCAACTAAACAATATTGCCGACACTTACACTTCTACCCAAAATGTTTACTTCCTTTAAATATTCAGCATCAGTTTCATGCAACTTATTATATTTTACTCCCGTTAGCGTTTAAAGTATGTCACATTTCTTCAATGCTAATGTTTTTTAATTCAATCCACATTGATAATCTTTTTTATAACAAATTTGATTTTGTTTTTCAATACAAACATCGACATTGGTTCTTCTTTTGTGTTGACAACAAGTCCTTTAAAATCTTATACTGAAATGTATTATGTTGTGTTATTTTTTGTAAAAGATATAATATATTGTCTAATTTTTACATTTGACGTTGTTCCATATCATCCAATATTATATTCATCAATGTATAATTTTAATTGATTTAAACAATCTTCATTTAAGGCTGTTGGGAATGTAAATCCTTGTACATGGAATTACTTACATCACTTATCATGAATATTGCTTCTCCAAGCTAATAGCAAAAATGAAAAAGAATCATAAGTTTATCATAATAATATCATTTATGCATACAACTAACTCACCGTATTGCTTCTCTAAGGTAATATCGACGCCAAATAATTTTGTGTAAAATTTTATTAAACGGCTAGCAATTGGTGTTGTGTATTATTTTTTTTGTTATATATCATTCATATATGTTAGCGACCAGCATGTTATACATTAGCTCCTTCAGTAATAGATATTGTTTAAGAATTGAAATTATGAAAATAGAATAAAATATTTATTATTAGGTATGTAAAATAAATTTGTAAATATACTTTACCTTTTGTTGATCCATATTGCGTTTATTTGATCCTTCTATTTATAGCGTAATAGTCGCAGGCAGTTATAGTTGCACGTCACATAATTGTTGAGAAGAACGGATGAGCTGTAGTTTTATTGGTACAGAGATTGATATTTATATCGGTGTACGTTCAGAGAGTTTTTTGGTTTTATATGGTTTTAATTTTGTTATAATATGTATGAATAGAATGTTTTTATTTTTATTTTGAAATAATAAGTTAAGAGAAGAAAAGATAATTTGATGCGATTGTGTATCAGTTTAGAATAAATTTGTATAAATGATGATTTTGATAAAAAGAGTTTTGGATTTTGAAGAGGTTGCAGAAATGATATATTTAGTTGTTGAGTTTCAGTTTTGCTTGTGTTGGCATTAGAAATGGTTTTATTCAGATGATGCGTTGATTTAGATTTGAATTTGTAAGTTAGTAGTTTGTTGGATATATATGTGTTAATAGTTTTAAAAATGAGTTTGTTATATTTTGAAATGATTTAGTTATTTTTGAAGATGTGGTGTTTGTGTTATTGTTTGTAGAACTGGCAGATGTTATTGTTTGTAGAAGTGGCCAGAATGATTTTGTAGTATAATAGTAGTAGATTTTAGTCGTTAATAATTAAGCGTTAGTAAATTAAGGAGCAGAAGAATCGATCTTGTATGGGTTAAAAAATTTGCATAGAATTTTGTCTTTTTCAAAATTTGTTTTTAAAAATTGAAGAAAAAGTTATTAAAGTTTGAAGAAAATTTGACTAAATGACGAGCTTAAATGTTAAATGTTTTTTCTAAATTGAGAAATGAATGACATTTTTTGGTATTGAATGTGTTTTACATGAGTAAAAATTGAAGCAAAGTTAGTAAAATTTAAGAATTTTAATAGAATTCAACAATGATTTACCAAAATTTTTGCTCCTCACGTTTGAAAACGGGCAAAATTTTCGTAAATTTTTGAATGTCTTTTACATGAGCCAAAATTGAAGCAAAAGTTAGTAAAATTGGAAATTTTTTTTGTAGAATTCAGCAATGATTTTCTATAATTTTGCTTCTCACTTTTGAAAACGGGCAATTTTTTTCTTAAATTTTTCGCAAATTTAAATTGAGGACCTTTTTTTTTTTTTGCTCCTCACTTTGTTTCTGCGGTCAATTCTGCCAAAATTTTCTTAAACTTCCACCAAATTTCAATTGAGGACCTTTTTTTTTTTTTTTTTTTTTTGCTCCTCACTTTTTTCCCGAAGCGTAAATCATACATCTTTTCCCACATTTTAACTCTTTCGCATTTTCCAATTTGTTGGCCTTCCTAATTACAAATAGTTATTTCGGTTTTAATATACAACACAGACGTTATTACTATTATCAGACACTTTTCTGCCATTTTATTAAACATTCTATAAATTTGGTTGTGGTATTTTTGCTGGTGTTTATTGTAGATCACATGTATATATTTACCACTATCTTATATTTAATCCAACGTTTTGCAATAATAATTCTCTCTTCCAGTAATAGATGTTTAACCATTAATTCCCTGAAAATTGAATAAAGAATAATTTATTGTTAAGTACTATATTAATTAATTTTTTAAAAAATTTACCTTATTTATTATGCCTCCTTTTTTTGAAGATTCGAATACATTTGTACTAGAAGCTTCTTGGTCCGTCTCATGATCTGATGGTGGTTCGGCATAATATCCACTTTGCGAATTACCAACCGCACAACCTTTATAGTCCGGATGATTTTTGTCGGCAGCCTTTTATTTACAATATTACATTTCCACTGCCTGAATTAAAATATAAGTAAACATCAATAATTTTAATCTATCAAATGTTTCATTACATTACCTGGTACATTTGGTTATGATGTTTCGCTTGTGCTTGTTCCTGATATATGAATGTTGTGACAAATGTTGATGTTCTCCCTTATTTTTCAACTAAACAATATTGCCGACACTTACACTTCTACCCAAAATGTTTACTTCCTTTAAATATTCAGCATCAGTTTCATGCAACTTATTATATTTTACTCCCGTTAGCGTTTAAAGTATGTCACATTTCTTCAATGCTAATGTTTTTTAATTCAATCCACATTGATAATCTTTTTTATAACAAATTTGATTTTGTTTTTCAATACAAACATTAAAATTGGTTTCTTCTTTTGTGTTGACAACAAGTCCTTTAAAATCTTATACTGAAATGTATTATGTTGTGTTATTTTTTTGTAAAAGATATAATATATTGTCTAATTTTTACATTTGACGTTGTTCCATATCATCGAATATTATATTCATCAATGTATAATTTTAATTGATTTAAACAATCTTCATTTAAGGCTGTTGGGAATGTAAATCCTTGTACATGAATTACTTACATCACTTATCATGAATATTGCTTCTCCAAGCTAATAGCAAAAATGAAAAAGAATCATAAGTTTATCATAATAATATCATTTATGCATACAACTAACTCACCGTATTGCTTCTCTAAGGTAATATCGACGCCAAATAATTTTGTGTAAAATTTTATTAAACGGCTAGCAATTGGTGTTGTGTATTATTTTTTTTTGTTATATATCATTCATATATGTTAGCGACCAGCATCTTATACATTAGCTCCTTCAGTAATAGATATTGTTTAAGAATTGAAATTATGAAAATAGAATAAAATATTTATTATTAGGTATGTAAAATAAATTTGTAAATATACTTTACCTTTTGTTGATCCATATTGCGTTTATTTGATCCTTCTATTTATAGCGTAATAGTCGCAGGCAGTTATAGTTGCACGTCACATAATTGTTGAGAAGAACGGATGAGCTGTAGTTTTATTGGTACAGAGATTGATATTTATATCGGTGTACGTTCAGAGAGTTTTTTGGTTTTTTATATGGTTTTAATTTTGTTATAATATGTATGAATAGAATTGTTTTTATTTTTATTTTGAAATAATAAGTTAAGAGAAGAAAAGATAATTGTGATGCGATTGTGTATCAGTTTAGAATAAATTTGTATAAATGATGATTTTGATAAAAAGAGTTTTTGGATTTTGAGGAGGTTGCAGAAATGATATATTTAGTTGTTGAGTTTCAGTTTTGCTTGTGTTGGCATTAGAAATGGTTTTATCAGATGATGCGTTGATTTAGATTTGAATTTGTAAGTAGTAGTTTGTTGGATATATATGTGTTAATAGTTTTAAAAATGAGTTTGTTATATTTTTGAAATGATTTAGTTATTTTGAAGATGTGGTGTTTGTGTTATTGTTTGTAGAACTGGCAGATGTTATTGTTTGTAGAAGTGGCAGAATGATTTTGTAGTATAATAGTAGTAGATTTTAGTCGTTAATAATTAAGCGTTAGTAAATTAAGGAGCAGAAGAATCGATCTTGTATGGGTTAAAAAATTTGCATAGAATTTTGTCTTTTTCAAAATTTGTTTTTAAAAATTGAAGGAAAAGTTATTAAAGTTTGAAGAAAATTTAACTAAATGACGAGCTTAAATGTTAAATGCTTTTGCAAAATTTAAGAAATGAATGAACTTTTTTGGTATTGAATGTCTTTTACATGAGCCAAAATTGAAGCAAAAGTTAGTAAAATTTAAGAATTTTAATAGAATTCAACAATGATTTACCAAAATTTTTGCTCCTCACGTTTGAAAACGGGCAAAATTTTCGTAAATTTTTGAATGTCTTTTACATGAGCCAAAATTGAAGAAAAAGTTAGTAAAATTTTAAAATTTTTGTAGAATTCAGCAATGATTTTCTATAATTTTTGCTTCTCACTTTTGAAAACGGGCAATTTTTTCTTAAATTTTTCGCAAATTTAAATTGAGGACCTTTTTTTTTTTTTGCTCCTCACTTTGTTTCTGCGGTCAATTCTGCCAAAATTTTCTTAAACTTCCACCAAATTTCATTTGAGGACCTTTTTTTTTTTTTTTTTTTTTTTTTTTGCTCCTCACTTTTTCTCAAAGGCAAAATCTGCCAAAATTTTCTGAAGCTTTCACCAAATTTTAATTGAGGACCTTTTTTTTTTTTTTTTTTTTTTTTTGCTCCTCACTTTGTTTCTGCGGTCAATTCAAAATTTTCTTAAACTTCCACCAAATTTCAATTGAGGACCTTTTTTTTTTTTTTTTTTTTTTTTTGCTCCTCACTTTTTCCCGAAGCGTAAATCATACATCTTTTCCCACATTTTAACTCTTTCGCATTTTCCAATTTGTTGGCCTTCCTAATTACAAATAGTTATTTCGGTTTTAATATACAACACAGACGTTATTACTATTATCAGACACTTTTCTGCCATTTTATTAAACATTCTATAAATTTGGTTGTGGTATTTTGCTGGTGTTTATTGTAGATCACATGTATATATTTACCACTATCTTATATTTAATCCAACGTTTTGCAATAATAATTCTCTCTTCCAGTAATAGATGTTTAACCATTAATTCCCTGAAAATTGAATAAAGAATAATTTATTGTTAAGTACTATATTAATTAATTTTTAAAAAATTTACCTTATTTATTATGCCTCCTTTTTTTGAAGATTCGAATACATTTGTACTAGAAGCTTCTTGGTCCGTCTCATGATCTGATGGTGGTTCGGCATAATATCCACTTTGCGAATTACCAACCGCACAACCTTTATAGTCCGGATGATTTTTGTCGGCAGCCTTTTATTTACAATATTACATTTCCACTCGCTGAATTAAAATATAAGTAAACATCAATAATTTTAATCTATCAAATGTTTCATTACATTACCTGGTACATTTGGTTATGATGTTTTAATTGATTTAAAAAATCTTCATTTAAGGCTGTTGGGAATGTAAATCCTTGTACATGAATTACTTACATCACTTATCATGAATATTGCTTTTCCAAGCTAATAGCAAAAATGAAAAAGAATCATAAGTTTATCATAATAATATCATTTATGCATACAACTAACTCACCGTATTGCTTCTCTAAGGTAATATCGACGCCAAATAATTTTGTGTAAAATTTTATTAAACGGCTAGCAATTGGTGTTGTGTATTATTTTTTTTTTGTTATATATCATTCATATATGTTAGCGACCAGCATCTTATACATTAGCTCCTTCAGTAATAGATATTGTTTAAGAATTGAAATTATGAAAATAGAATAAAATATTTATTATTAGGTATGTAAAATAAATTTGTAAATATACTTTACCTTTTGTTGATCCATATTGCGTTTATTTGATCCTTCTATTTATAGCGTAATAGTCGCAGGCAGTTATAGTTGCACGTCACATAATTGTTGAGAAGAACGGATGAGCTGTAGTTTTATTGGTACAGAGATTGATATTTATATCGGTGTACGTTCAGAGAGTTTTTTGGTTTTTTATATGGTTTTAATTTTGTTATAATATGTATGAATAGAATTGTTTTTATTTTATTTTGAAATAATAAGTTAAGAGAAGAAAAGATAATTGTGATGCGATTGTGTATCAGTTTAGAATAAATTTGTATAAATGATGATTTTGATAAAAAGAGTTTTTGGATTTTGAGGAGGTTGCAGAAATGATATATTTAGTTGTTGAGTTTCAGTTTTGCTTGTGTTGGCATTAGAAATGGTTTTATCAGATGATGCGTTGATTTAGATTTGAATTTGTAAGTAGTAGTTTGTTGGATATATATGTGTTAATAGTTTTAAAAATGAGTTTGTTATATTTTTGAAATTATTTAGTTATTTTGAAGATGTGGTGTTTGTGTTATTGTTTGTAGAACTGGCAGATGTTATTGTTTGTAGAAGTGGCAGAATGATTTTGTAGTATAATAGTAGTAGATTTTAGTCGTTAATAATTAAGCGTTAGTAAATTAAGGAGCAGAAGAATCGATCTTGTATGGGTTAAAAAATTTGCATAGAATTTTGTCTTTTTCAAAATTTGTTTTTAAAAATTGAAGGAAAAGTTATTAAAGTTTGAACAAAATTGAAGTAAATGACAAGGTTAAATGTTAAATGTTTTTGCAGAATTTCATAAATGAATGAACTTTTTTGGTATTGAATGTCTTTTACATGAGTCAAAATTGAAGCAAAAGTTAGTAAAATTTTCAAATTTTAATAGAATTCAGCAATGATTCTCTATAATTTTTGCTTCTCACTTTTGAAAACGGGCAAAATTTTCGTAAATTTTCCGCAAATTTAAATTGATGACCTTTTTTTTTTTTTTTTTTTTGCTCCTCACTTTGTTTCTGCGGTCAATTCTGCCAAAATTTTCTTAAACTTCCACCAAATTTCAATTGAGGACCTTTTTTTTTTTGCTCCTCACTTTTTTCCAAAAGGTAAATCATACATGTTTTCCAAAATTCTATCTCTTAAACTTGAGGCAAAGTCAAATGAATGGCCTTTTTGTTTTGCTTTTCAATCGTTTCTCAACCTTAAATCACCCACGTTATTAAAACTTTAAGCAAGTTACACGTTTCCAAATTTTTACTAACAATAGCTTTAACTCGTTTTGTGATTTCTTTAGTTTATGATTTTCACGACCTTTTTCCTTTCTCATTTTCCAATTTCTTGGCCTTCCTAATTAGAAATAGTTATTTTGATTTTAATATACAACACAGACGTTATTACTATTATCAGACACTTTTCTGCCATTTTATTAAACATTCTATAAATTTGGTTGTGGTATTTTGCTGGTGTTTATTGTAGATCACATGTATATATTTACCACTATCTTATATTTAATCCAACGTTTTGCAATAATAATTCTCTCTTCCAGTAATAGATGTTTAACCATTAATTCCCTGAAAATTGAATAAAGAATAATTTATTGTTAAGTACTATATTAATTAATTTTTAAAAAATTTACCTTATTTATTATGCCTCCTTTTTTTGAAGATTCGAATACATTTGTACTAGAAGCTTCTTGGTCCGTCTCATGATCTGATGGTGGTTCGGCATAATATCCACTTTGCGAATTACCAACCGCACAACCTTTATAGTCCGGATGATTTTTGTCGGCAGCCTTTTATTTACAATATTACATTTCCACTGCCTGAATTAAAATATAAGTAAACATCAATAATTTTAATCTATCAAATGTTTCATTACATTACCTGGTACATTTGGTTATGATGTTTCGCTTGTGCTTGTTCCTGATATATGAATGTTGTGACAAATGTTGATGTTCTCCCTTATTTTTCAACTAAACAATATTGCCGACACTTACACTTCTACCCAAAATGTTTACTTCCTTTAAATATTCAGCATCAGTTTCATGCAACTTATTATATTTTACTCCCGTTAGCGTTTAAAGTATGTCACATTTCTTCAATGCTAATGTTTTTTAATTCAATCCACATTGATAATCTTTTATATAACAAATTTGATTTTGTTTTTCAATACAAACATTGACATTGGTTTCTTCTTTTGTGTTGACAAAAAGTCCTTTAAAATCTTATACTGAAATGTATTATGTTGTGTTATTTTTTGTAAAAGATATAATATATTGTCTAATTTTTACATTTGACGTTGTTCCATATCATCCAATATTATATTCATCAATGTATAATATTAATTGATTTAAACAATCTTCATTTAAGGCTGTTGGGAATGTAAATCCTTGTACATGAATTACTTACATCACTTATCATGAATATTGCTTCTCCAAGCTAATAGCAAAAATGAAAAAGAATCATAAGTTTATCATAATAATATCATTTATGCATACAACTAACTCACCGTATTGCTTCTCTAAGGTAATATCGACGCCAAATAATTTTGTGTAAAATTTTATTAAACGGCTAGCAATTGGTGTTGCGTATTATTTTTTTTTTTTTGTTATATATCATTCATATATGTTAGCGACCAGCATCTTATACATTAGCTCCTTCAGTAATAGATATTGTTTAAGAATTGAAATTATGAAAATAGAATAAAATATTTATTATTAGGTATGTAAAATAAATTTGTAAATATACTTTACCTTTTGTTGATCCATATTGCGTTTATTTGATCCTTCTATTTATAGCGTAATAGTCGCAGGCAGTTATAGTTGCACGTCACATAATTGTTGAGAAGAACGGATGAGCTGTAGTTTTATTGGTACAGAGATTGATATTTATATCGGTGTACGTTCAGAGAGTTTTTTGGTTTTTTATATGGTTTTAATTTTGTTATAATATGTATGAATAGAATTGTTTTTATTTTTATTTTGAAATAATAAGTTAAGAGAAGAAAAGATAATTGTGATGCGATTGTGTATCAGTTTAGAATAAATTTGTATAAATGATGATTTTGATAAAAAGAGTTTTTGGATTTTGAGGAGGTTGCAGAAATGATATATTTAGTTGTTGAGTTTCAGTTTTACTTGTGTTGGCATTAGAAATGGTTTTATCAGATGATGCGTTGATTTAGATTTGAATTTGTAAGTAGTAGTTTGTTGGATATATATGTGTTAATAGTTTTAAAAATTAGTTTGTTATATTTTTGAAATTATTTAGTTATTTTGAAGATGTGGTGTTTGTGTTATTGTTTGTAGAACTGGCAGATGTTATTGTTTGTAGAAGTGGCAGAATGATTTTGTAGTATAATAGTAGTAGATTTTAGTCGTTAATAATTAAGCGTTAGTAAATTAAGGAGCAGAAGAATCGATCTTGTATGGGTTAAAAAATTTGCATAGAATTTTGTCTTTTTCAAAATTTGTTTTTAAAAATTGAAGGAAAAGTTATTAAAGTTTGAAGAAAATTTAACTAAATGACGAGCTTAAATGTTAAATGTTTTTGCAAAATTTAAGAAATGAATGAACTTTTTTGGTATTGAATGTCTTTTACATGAGCCAAAATTGAAGCAAAAGTTAGTAAAATTTAAGAATTTTAATAGAATTCAACAATGATTTACCAAAATTTTTGCTCCTCACGTTTGAAAACGGGCAAAATTTTCGTAAATTTTTGAATGTCTTTTACATGAGTCAAAATTGAAGCAAAAGTTAGTAAAATTTTCAAATTTTAATAGAATTCAGCAATGATTCTCTATAATTTTTGCTTCTCACTTTTGAAAACGGGCAAAATTTTCGTAAATTTTCCGCAAATTTAAATTGATGACCTTTTTTTTTTTTTTTTTTTGCTCCTCACTTTGTTTCTGCGGTCAATTCTGCCAAAATTTTCTTAAACTTCCACCAAATTTCAATTGAGGACCTTTTTTTTTTTGCTCCTCACTTTTTTCCAAAAGGTAAATCATACATGTTTTCCAAAATTCTATCTCTTAAACTTGAGGCAAAGTCAAATGAATGGCCTTTTTGTTTTGCTTTTCAATCGTTTCTCAACCTTAAATCACCCACGTTATTAAAACTTTAAGCAAGTTACACGTTTCCAAATTTTTACTAACAATAGCTTTAACTCGTTTTGTGATTTCTTTAGTTTATGATTTTCACGACCTTTTTCCTTTCTCATTTTCCAATTTCTTGGCCTTCCTAATTAGAAATAGTTATTTTGATTTTAATATACAACACAGACGTTATTACTATTATCAGACACTTTTCTGCCATTTTATTAAACATTCTATAAATTTGGTTGTGGTATTTTGCTGGTGTTTATTGTAGATCACATGTATATATTTACCACTATCTTATATTTAATCCAACGTTTTGCAATAATAATTCTCTCTTCCAGTAATAGATGTTTAACCATTAATTCCCTGAAAATTGAATAAAGAATAATTTATTGTTAAGTACTATATTAATTAATTTTTAAAAATTTACCTTATTTATTATGCCTCCTTTTTTTGAAGATTCGAATACATTTGTACTAGAAGCTTCTTGGTCCGTCTCATGATCTGATGGTGGTTCGGCATAATATCCACTTTGCGAATTACCAACCGCACAACCTTTATAGTCCGGATGATTTTTGTCGGCAGCCTTTTATTTACAATATTACATTTCCACTGCCTGAATTAAAATATAAGTAAACATCAATAATTTTAATCTATCAAATGTTTCATTACATTACCTGGTACATTTGGTTATGATGTTTCGCTTGTGCTTGTTCCTGATATATGAATGTTGTGACAAATGTTGATGTTCTCCCTTATTTTTCAACTAAACAATATTGCCGACACTTACACTTCTACCCAAAATGTTTACTTCCTTTAAATATTCAGCATCAGTTTCATGCAACTTATTATATTTTACTCCCGTTAGCGTTTAAAGTATGTCACATTTCTTCAATGCTAATGTTTTTTAATTCAATCCACATTGATAATCTTTTATATAACAAATTTGATTTTGTTTTTCAATACAAACATTGACATTGGTTTCTTCTTTTGTGTTGACAAAAAGTCCTTTAAAATCTTATACTGAAATGTATTATGTTGTGTTATTTTTTGTAAAAGATATAATATATTGTCTAATTTTTACATTTGACGTTGTTCCATATCATCCAATATTATATTCATCAATGTATAATATTAATTGATTTAAACAATCTTCATTTAAGGCTGTTGGGAATGTAAATCCTTGTACATGAATTACTTACATCACTTATCATGAATATTGCTTCTCCAAGCTAATAGCAAAAATGAAAAAGAATCATAAGTTTATCATAATAATATCATTTATGCATACAACTAACTCACCGTATTGCTTCTCTAAGGTAATATCGACGCCAAATAATTTTGTGTAAAATTTTATTAAACGGCTAGCAATTGGTGTTGCGTATTATTTTTTTTTTTTGTTATATATCATTCATATATGTTAGCGACCAGCATCTTATACATTAGCTCCTTCAGTAATAGATATTGTTTAAGAATTGAAATTATGAAAATAGAATAAAATATTTATTATTAGGTATGTAAAATAAATTTGTAAATATACTTTACCTTTTGTTGATCCATATTGCGTTTATTTGATCCTTCTATTTATAGCGTAATAGTCGCAGGCAGTTATAGTTGCACGTCACATAATTGTTGAGAAGAACGGATGAGCTGTAGTTTTATTGGTACAGAGATTGATATTTATATCGGTGTACGTTCAGAGAGTTTTTTGGTTTTTTATATGGTTTTAATTTTGTTATAATATGTATGAATAGAATTGTTTTTATTTTTATTTTGAAATAATAAGTTAAGAGAAGAAAAGATAATTGTGATGCGATTGTGTATCAGTTTAGAATAAATTTGTATAAATGATGATTTTGATAAAAAGAGTTTTTGGATTTTGAGGAGGTTGCAGAAATGATATATTTAGTTGTTGAGTTTCAGTTTTACTTGTGTTGGCATTAGAAATGGTTTTATCAGATGATGCGTTGATTTAGATTTGAATTTGTAAGTAGTAGTTTGTTGGATATATATGTGTTAATAGTTTTAAAAATTAGTTTGTTATATTTTTGAAATTATTTAGTTATTTTGAAGATGTGGTGTTTGTGTTATTGTTTGTAGAACTGGCAGATGTTATTGTTTGTAGAAGTGGCAGAATGATTTTGTAGTATAATAGTAGTAGATTTTAGTCGTTAATAATTAAGCGTTAGTAAATTAAGGAGCAGAAGAATCGATCTTGTATGGGTTAAAAAATTTGCATAGAATTTTGTCTTTTTCAAAATTTGTTTTTAAAAATTGAAGGAAAAGTTATTAAAGTTTGAAGAAAATTTAACTAAATGACGAGCTTAAATGTTAAATGTTTTTGCAAAATTTAAGAAATGAATGAACTTTTTTGGTATTGAATGTCTTTTACATGAGCCAAAATTGAAGCAAAAGTTAGTAAAATTTAAGAATTTTAATAGAATTCAACAATGATTTACCAAAATTTTTGCTCCTCACGTTTGAAAACGGGCAAAATTTTCGTAAATTTTTGAATGTCTTTTACATGAGCCAAAATTGAAGCAAAAGTTAGTAAAATTTGAAATTTTTTTTGTAGAATTCAGCAATGATTTGCTACAATTTTTGCTTCTCACTTTTGAAAACGGGCAAAATTTTCGTAAATTTTCCGCAAATTTAAATTGAGGACCTTTTTTTTTTTTTTTTTTTTTTTTTTTTTGCTCCTTACTTTTTTTCAAAACGGAAATTGGTTTTTAAAAATTTTAGAAAAACTTTGTAAACTTTAAGCAAATTTAAATGAATGACTTTCTTTTTTGCTTCTCAGTATTTTTCAATGCTTTAAGCGTATATGTTTTTCTAAATTGCAGAAAATCTTATTACAATCTTAAAATTGAAACGATTTTTGTATTAATGACTTTTTTTGTTTTTTTGTTTTGCTCCTCTAAAGATTTTCGAGCTTAAATCTTAAATGCTTTTTTTTAATTTACTAGAAACTTCTTTTTTGCTTCCCTGTAGTTTTCAAAGCTTCAACCACAAGAAGAATAAAGAAAAAAATAAATAAATATTAAAAATATTTAAATTATTAAAAATCTAATTTATGGAAAAATAAAATAGTTTTAATTATTTATAAATTAAAATTATTTTTAATTATTTATAAAATTTTAAAACTCGAATTATTTTTTTAGTACTTTTCTGAATAAGCAAAATTGAACGGAATCTAAAGAAGCTTAAACAAAATCTATCGGTATGGAATTGAAACCGTTCCGAACGAAATGTGTAACAGGCCTCATAATTTGATTGTGAGTAAATTAATTTTTTTTATCAAATAACTGAATAACAATTTTTTCCCCTTTTTAATTTTTTCAAAAACATTTCTTGTTGTCTTATAATTTAATTGTTAAAAAATTAAATCGATTATAAAATTACTGAATTTCATATCAAATTCAGCTCTTGTTTGTTGAAATGCATTTGCATTAAAGATCGGTAATTTTATGGGTTTCGTAAAATTAGTTTAAAAATTTTAAATTCTTGTAAAATTATATAAGTACGTAAATATGCAAGTATATTTGGTGCTTAGTAATCTAATAAATATGAATACTCAAATTACATATTTAGTTGAAATAATAATTCTAAAAATTTCTTTTAACATATTCATCACGATTACAATACAAAAGTTGAATAAAGAAATAATGATAAGTATTTAATTTGTGTATAGACTTTACCACTAGATCACAAATGTTGAATGATCAGAATATGTAAACTTTGTTGGTTTATGAAAAGCTCATTTAATATACTCATTTGTGCATGGTCAAATACTTTTAAAGAGTAATAAAGATATCCACCAGTGAATAATCGTAGTCGTGCACAAATTAATATATAAATTCCCATAAATTGGATGATAATATTGTATTCATTTAAAAATATAGACATCCCTCCCGAAAAAGTTAATTTTTATATAATCGCATTGTTGCACAGCGGAGGAGAGTATATATTTATAGATCAAACCCAAAATCAGAATTAAAATTTGCCACAAATTGAATATGATATTTAAAATCAGTACTTTATATAAACAAAATATGTTTGATTCTTTAATGTATATTCATTGCTATTTTTGCATGCAAAAGTTTTGGAAAAATATTATATTTTAAATTTAGTAATTTAATTTTCTACTTACAATTTTTATAACAGTCTACCAATTATTCTAAAATTTTAGATGTCAGTATCCTTTTAACTTTATGAATATGGATGGTTAATTTAAGGCACAGAATCTGTAGTCATAAAAAAACATAAGTTTATCATAAACAATATCATTTTTGCATACAACTCACCATAGAAATAAACGCATCAGTTCATAAATATAACTCAAATTATTCATATGAAACACTATTCACCATGACATTAGCCGCACCAAAAAATATGTAAAATTTGTTCCACATACGAGCTGTGATGATACATTTGCCATTTAAAAGAAACTGGTGTATACGGAGGCCAAGCGAAGAATGGTCCGCGTCGTATATCACATTGAAAACATTCACAATCAAATATATATCACACGCTGCACAAATGTGAGCAACCTTTTCATTACTTCACAAAAAGCGACATATGAACAATTCAATAGAGCCACATTGACAAATACACATCGGTTATTTGTCTCCAATTTGAACAGGTTTAACCGAAAATTATTTTACACTGCCGTTTACTGTTCAACTGATAATTCAACAACTTGCACCTCACATCCCAGGCATTACTTTTCAAAACCAATTCTGTAAAACCATTTTATATATTAGTGCTTATGACCGCAACAGAAATTGTGTTTTCTTATATATTGCTAAGCATTTATATGGATAGCATATTTTAATATAAAAGCATCACTTCTTCGTTATTTAAGAAACGGTTAGTATTTAATAGTACGTCCTTTATATTATTTGCATCATTTTTGTCAATATATTCACTTTTAATAAATTATTTTCGTACTTACAAATTTTTCATAACCGTCTAACAATTATATTATCTTTTCAGGTATCAGCATCTTCTTTTCTTCATTTATAAGGATGGCTTACGTAAGGTGCAGATTCTGCAGACATAAAATAAAAATATTAATTTATCATATCCAATTTATTTTTTGCATACAACACACCATGTAAATAAATGCATCAGTTGATCAATGTAACTCATATTATTTGCCACACAATTCACCACGATATTGTCTGCACTCACAACATCCAATATGATCACATTCACTGATAAATAATATGATTGTCTCTAATATTAACGAGTTTAACCACAATTAATTTTACACTACGACATACGGTTTCAATCATTCAATCATTACTTCCAAAACAAATACTAGCGCCAAATAAAACTTACAATTGTAAAACCTAATTTTACATTAATGCTTATGACCGCAACAGGAATTGTGTTGCCTTATAAATAACTTAGCATTTATATGGGTGGAGTACATCAGTGTAAAAAGCACCACATCGTCCTTATTTAAGAAACGGTGATTATTTACAATTACTTACAATTTTTTCGTAACCGTCAAATCTTCATGAATAGTGATGAAGTAAGGCGAAGCATCTGCAGATTTTAAAAATAAAAAAAACATCAGTTATTATAACAACTTTATCATTTTTGCATACAACTCACCATAAAACAGAAGAATGAGCTCATCAAAATAACTCATATTATTTGCTTTACTTGTATAGACTTTACCACTAGATCATAAATATTGAATGATCATTATATGTGAACTTAGTTAATTCATAAAAGCGCGTTTATTATACTCATTTGTGCAAGATCGAACCCGAAAAAGTGACGAAGAGTTCCAGTAGTGCGTATTCGGAGTCGTGTGCTATATTACATATAATTGTCATAAAATTAGACGATTATATTGTACTCATTAAAAATCCTAGAATGCTTCCCAAAGAATTTAATTTGTATCTTATCATGTTGTTCTGCAGCAGGGGAGAGTATGAATTTTTATATAATATCAAAATTGCTGTAAATTGAGGCAAAATGAATAACCAGAAATATCGAATGAAAAAATCAGCAACAAAGAATTGACTAAATCTTTGTATGCCATAATCAGTTTTTATTGAACACTGTGAATATATAATAGTATATCCTTTTTAGAATTTTGCCAGTATAAGTTTTGGCATAGCACAATATAATATTTTCATTTTTAATAGTTTATTTTTTCTACTTACGATTTTTATAACCTTCTTAAAATTATTATTTTATTTTATGTGTCAGCATCCCTTTATGTTCATGAATAAAGAAGGAGTAGGTAAGGCGCAATATCTGTAACATTAAAAAATAAAAAAACATTAATTTCTCATAATAACATATCAGTTTAAGATACAACTCACCATAAAAACAACTATATATAAACTATTTTACGAGTAGTGAAGATCAGTATAAACTTCTCCATGCCTTCTCTTTGAAACTAAATCTTGATTTTATTGTGTGCGGTTCAGAGTCGGTCTGTAGTGGACATCAGCTATATATTCTTTATGAAACTTCATATCGAGTTCATACACAAACACTTCATGATGATCAAACTTTGGATTATTTATAAAAGGCTGCAGTATTATCGCATCATATGTACTATAAAATACAAATAAAAATGTTGGTCGCTGATCTGATTAGATTCAATTATTACTTTTTGTGAACAAATATTTATTTTACACTACTCATGTGACATGACAAATACGTACATTTCTCAACCCAAATATTAGTTTTTAATAGCAACTACTATTAAGAATATAATTTACTTTGGCCAGAAGTTGCTGCAAATATAAATTGTTTATTTAAATAAAAAAATGCATATTTGGAAAATCGTGCGCTATACAAAAAAACGCTCATATACATAACATGATATGCAGTATCGAATACTCCAAATGTTTTACATGATTTTGATACATCGTCGTATGCAAGTGATACAACAAAAATGTACTTTTCTCATCCTAAATACTGATTCTCATCATCGAGCACCTGTGGTCATTATATATAGTACGCTGATACTACTGTTAGATGCCCTGCTAAACAACTATGATATCAGATCCTGAATGTATGGACCTCACAAATATGCATGATAACAGGTGCACTAGGCCTTAATAAAACCGACATACAATGTATTAAACGTAGTTATCTACAAGCTAACATCTACACATTCGCTTCAATAAGAAATGATTTTTAGAAGCTATTGTGCTACAACCACTTTAATTGAAAATTTGTTTTATATATATGTAAATCAATATTCATTGGTGAATATAATGTTCATTTAGGATGATTCTGTATAACTTCTATTACTGGTAGAAGGTAAGATTTTACTATTTTTTAAATATTTTTAATAATTTGTAGTAAAACGAAAACTTTAAAAAAGAGTGATCAAAATTCTAAATAAACCCAGTAAGATTTTGAACCTTTGAATCTACTTATTTAAAACGATTACTATAATTACAAAGTATTAACCTCTTTTCTAATTAATAGTATTAAATAATAATAATAATAATAATAATAACAATAATAACTTTCATAACATTTTGTGGCTGTCACCAAAAAAGTTATACCATAATATGAAATTATATATGAGATGATATTGTCCAAAGACCACTTCCACAATGAAAAACTATAAAGTAGTAATCCTTGAAATCGTTTCATTACAAATTAACATCTTCGCTTCAATAAAAAATGATTTATAAGATGCTGTCGTACTTACACAACTTTTACAATCGAACTACAACTGACATTGGAAAAGATAGACAAAAATTAGGATAATTACACTTTTGATACAATCAGTTGAACATTTGTATGGTACATAAATCAATATTGACTGATGAATTCATTTTCTTCAAGAGGATTCTATATGATATAATAATATGTTATTGCGCGAATCGGATCCAAACCTTTATCGTAATACTGATGAACGTAAAATTAAGATTTTACACATTTGTATAATATTGAAAATAATTAATACGCGTGCACATATTTTTAGTACATTAAAAGGAATCCAAGTGGTGAAGGATTATGATTCAAATTCCAAAAAATCAGTAAAATGTTGGTATCTACTAGTTTTAATCGGCTTAGAAACAATAACATAGAACGTAAGATTTTACACACATTTCTACAATATTAGCATATATTAATATCTGCATATTTTTATTTCTTTGTAGTGAAACCAACAGATAACAAACATTTTTTAAAATCAAAACAAATTTGAACAAGACTTGGTCATACAAATAGACTACTGCAAGAGTCTTACATTGAAATTTATAAATATATTGTTGATAGAAAAATTAAAAAATCAAATAATACTTTACAAACAAACCAAAATGTCATGAAAAATGTTCTAAATCTTCTTAATTACTACCTTAAAAATCTATGTCTAGATAAACTAAAATTAGTTCTTGCAAAATTAAAAGTGAAAAACTACTGAAAATTTTGTCTGCTTTACTTTTTTATTAAATTACCCAAAAAATGTTAAAAATATAACTTAAGATTTTATTTAAATAGTAAAGATAATGATGTAGCATTTAAAAGTATTACTTACTTACAAATAAAAATCAATCCAAATACTTATCATATATTTTCGGATTATGTGTGCATTCCTTAATGTGAGTAAGCAACTGTCGATCCTTTCTGTAAATAAACATTACGTTAATAAGTCTCATTAGTTGATATAGATTATAAATTTATTGTATTTATAGAAAAGAATTTAAGCTTTTTTAAGGTGGTATATTTTTGTTAACTATATATGGCCCATTGGGTTTTGTTATAAAGCAAATAATAATAAATACTTCAAAGAATAAAAAAGTTATAAGTAGATATTCAATTGCATATTGGATTACTTTTGATGTTAATGAATAATATTAACATAACAAATAATACGTAATAATAAACATTCAGGTATATAACTAGATACATAAATATGTTTACACTTACATATGCACTTTCTTTCGCTTTAAAAACATCGATTACTGCAACATTTACATTTTTATTTAAGTTAATATTTTATACCGTTCAAGAGGTACTTTGTTCGTTTGAGGAAAGTAATCAGCGTAATGTTAATGCTATTGATTTAATTTTAAACAATACGTCTCTCATTGTCCTATATGTTGCATAGGAGATCAATGTTTTGAAGACGGAGAATGTTCTTGTAAAAGTTTACATACGACGTCATTTGAAAAAGGATTGATTTGTGGGAAAGTGTCTTTGCCTGGTTGTATAGAAGCTGGCGGTTATTGTGCTTCGTCACAGATATGTGTGTGTACACGAAAGTGTACACACACATATCTGTCCAATCCAAGGAAATATAAACAGTTTTCAGTATTTAAGGACAAATGTAGAGGGTAAATAATTTCTTAAGGTTAACCGTACATATTTATTGAATATTGCATTTTCATTCAGGAGAAGTCTATATGGAAAATGCCGCCGTGAAGGCAACATGTTCAACTTAACAACAAAATATTTGGTCAATCATGTAGTCCAATTTGCAAACAGTAATTTATAATAAAAAATGTTTCTTAATTTATCAGATATTGTTTTCTGCCAAACATGTGTGCTTGTCGTAAAAAACATTATCAATTAGATGGACCGTGTCATAATGATGACGATTATATATATATTTTTTTAATTTTTAAATAAAAAAATTATAAAATTTATTAAACGCAAAATTACGTGAGTTCAAAAACAGGAAATATAATTTTCCCTCGAGTATTATATTTCCTTTTATACTTTTACAAGACATAAATTCGTCAATACATTTGACACACGATTCATTGCCATTTATTCTTAAGGGTTATATTTCATCATCGCACTATTTAATGATACCCGATCACAAACGTTTACACATTGTTGATGATGGTCATCAGTTTCACATTATATCGTTTGAGTCACACCATTACTATCGGAGGCTCCAGATAAATTTTACTATATGGTCGGTTACCAAATAAAATTCCAGTATATTATAAATGAGTCGATTTTGAGTGAAGTTGGCTTCCAACGTGACGATGTGGGTTGAAATGTTTGCTTTGGAAGAAATCTATAATTTTATTCCACAACAAATAAGGGATATATTCTCACTTATCCATTCTTGACAAATCCCTGTTGAACTTACAATCAAATAAAAAATCACAAAATTTTCGTTTTTATTTAAATTATCTACAAATATGAGTCTTACATAACGCACTGCTTTATTACTACGGGCAAATACCAATTTCAGCGCCTATTATAAAAAAAATTTTAAATTATTTAATTTTTAACGCTCACTGCGTAAATTTTTAAATTTTCTTAACATATAAAAGAAATTCGCCTTGAATAAACAAATTTTGACATAACGTTTTAATAAAACGAATTAATCAGCTGGTTCATGTCGTTGCCATCTCAAGCAGATGCATACAAATTGATAACTCTACAAAAACTTATTAAAATTATATTATTATTTTGGAAATTAATATTTCTTCGCATTATTCTGCCGATCTTATTTCTTCAAAATATGTTTTTGGGGTAAGATGCATATTTCATCTAACAAAAAAATTCACTTGCGAACTTTTTTTTTAATTTCTAGGAATATTATCATGGCAATACGGAAGAAAGATGGCTTCTTATCTGAAATATAATTTATATAAGTATGTATATTACTCGATATAATTGATGATTTAATTCAAATTTTCAACTTTTCGTAGTGAAAGTAATTTCAAAGAAGATCGTACTAAATTAGTATATTATATAATAGAAGTACTTAAAGAAATTGCTAGACGTAAGGAGTGTTATAAAACTACTTTTGCAGTTATTTAAAGTTATGATTGTAAACCAATGCACGTGAGCCAAATGGTCATACATTTATTTCTAACTATATTTCTACCGACTACTGAGGATTCACAAAAAATGAATAAATTATAAATAAAGGCAATGTCAAAGAAAATTGCAAAAATCATTATTAGTAAATTTTGTGAAACAAAAAAACATAATTAAAAACAAGCCAAATTTTACCGTTTATGAACCACAATTTACTATATAACATTTACAGTTGGCTGATCGTTTGCTTATTTCCATATTTATTAAAGTTAACTCATTATGTTTGCTTTTTCATATGGATAGTAGTACATGTATATTTTTTATTAAAAAATCTGAATATTTTAAATCTTTTCTCCAGCGAGAATGATGATTGTTCCTGCTATAGTAAATATCGGGATCGGAATCCAAAAAGGCCAATAAATAATTATTAATTCACCTGAAAGAAGGCATTAAAGTTGTGTCATTTTAAATAATACCCACAGAAACTGGTACTAAATATGTGGTAAAAGAACAATGACAAATATAAAAACTTTGTTTCATACATACTAATATATTATTTGCTTTAGAAACTTTAAACATTTAGATGCTTTTGCCAACATTGTCTACTATCTAGTGGACTGTAATAAGAAGACATTTATTCAGCAATCTATTTTGAATTTTTAAATCGATAAACTAAAAATGTAAAGCAAAATATAATATAATCTAACTGATATAACAAATACAATGGCAAAATATTCAATTTGCTGAAGAAGTTAAGAATTTATCTTAATCTCTCGAAATATTTGATTAAATTCTCAAAAGCAGTGCTACCCGAAGCTAATAAATCTCATGGAAAAAAGAGTCTAAAAATGAAGATTTGGTTTTTAATGTATAAACGAAGATAGAAGCCGATTTACCTCCTTGGTTCTGTAAATGCGAAGATAAAGACATTTCTTTAAATTTTTGTAATATGTTGTTTTATGCACTGCTTTTCCTTACACTAAAATAAATATGAAAAATACTTTAAAAATATAATTTGTATATATTTTTTATTTAAATGAATCTTTTTTAACTTTTTTATTGTTATTAAAGTTCACATGTTCTTCATTAGCAAAATTGAAACATCTAATCTGTGTTAAGATATACAATTAAGATTCTTTTTACAGTAAATTGAAACACATTTTAGTAAGTAATACTTGAAAAGTTTTAATGCTTATTTCCAAATTTGAAAATTATATTTGTTTATTCATATGTATAATTATATATTAAGTAATTATATTTCAGTAAAAATGTCTTTCGATTAGCATTAAGTGAATATTTATTATTATTATTATTATTATTTTATTATTATTATTTATTTTTATTTACTATTATTATTATTAAGTAAGTAAGTAAACTACTATTTATAACCAACATTACGTTTATAACCAAAAGCGTTCATTCTTGAAGAAACAAATTAATGTTTACAAGATTCATAATATGAAATTACTCTCCAAACCATTACAATACCCTTGAATCTATGAAATCGACTTAAATAACTCTCATCTTTTTACTTATCATTAAAATAATAATTGTATCTGTCAGGACCTTATAAATTGAACTTTTTCATCAAAAAACATAATTTGTAATCTTTTTAAATGCTTGGCACTTCATGTGATATGCTTTACTGTAACTGCACTTGCTATGAAATTAGTTTTTTCTTTAATTTTTTTGGCAGAATCCGTGAACTCCGATGCAGCTCCCATAATTGATATTCTGCTTATTATATGATTATATCTGTGCGTCCTTTCCTATTTTTGTCAAGTTTATATTGTTTATTTATTAAATTGCAGACAACATTTTGGTCTAGACAGTTTCCCGAAATGCCATCGTTTTGCTACTTTTTCGTTAGTTAATTGATTAAACATAACACGTTTTTTCTTTAAATTATAAAAGAAATTGCTAAATATAGATTATTTCAAAAAACGTCAATTATCAAGGAATGATGCAAAAATATTGAAGTAAAAATTGTTCCTTCAAAATGTCCTATGTAAAGTTTGTCTTTATATCATACAAAATAATCTGGAAATTTCTTTTATATCGTTAGTAAAGCTATTTATAAGCGAAAACAATTCGAAAAAAATTAAAATGGTACAAATTACAACCAAAATAATACTGATGATTGTCTTTCCGGAAAAAATATTAAATTATGTACGCACATTTAGAAACTTTTTTATTTTTTTACTGATTGATGACTTGATCCAATAGTATTATATTTTAACTGTTTAAAACAATTCTATTTATAATACTTCACTTTAAGCTCAGAAATGCAATACGTTTCATATTTTGGAAGAGTTCTTTTAATTGTCGGAGATATAAAACAAAATTTTCCTTACACTCATTCTATTATATGAATTCGTTTTGAATTATATAAAACGTACGATAAAATATGAATTTGTTTATTCAAATTAAATTAAAATTGTGCAAGAAAAAGAAATTTGCAAAATTTAAAAACTAAAGGTCATCACTTTTTTCATATTTCGTAGTACACCTTGCAACTTAGATTTGATTGTTTTTGCAAATATGGAAATTTTAATATTGGCGCCCTTTTTGTTGTTAATTTTTGTTTTGTTTACAAATACTGTGTAGAAAAAAGTAGATGAAAAATAAATTTTATTCTATGAATTACATTCTATGAATTACATTGAATATGTTTTAAAAAAATAATATGTAATTAAATCAAATGAAAATAATTTTTATTGAAGTGTATGATAGTGTTTTTTTTTTAAATTTATTAAAAATGCTTGCTGTGAGAACCTGTTACAGAAAAATTGGGCTTGACATATATTCCGTCCAAGTTATTGATTTTTTACCATTATAAATATTGTTTTATTATTGAAATTTTGAAGTTCACGGTAAAGTTCTTAACACTTTTATAAATTATAAATCAAAATGCAAATTTCAATATATTTGAATATTTATAGCATTCGATTGATTCAAAATTTTAAAAAATATAATTTCGAAGAATATGCAATATTTCAATGATCCCCTGTTAGTATTTCACATTATTTTTGGCCTATAGTTTCTTTTACCGTATTATGAATAGGATAAGATAAAATAATGCCACTTGATGAATTTACTAGAAATTAATTTCTTGTCTATCTTCCAGAAATCAAAGAATAATTAAATTTCCATATTAAGTATTAATATTATTATAATTTATTCAAAATTTACCTATTTTTATTTTGTATTTACAATATTAGATGATTCCAAAACATATTAAAAGCTGTGATTCTTAAAAACTGTGACTTTTAAAGACATTAACTGCAGCAATTCTAATTAAAAT
>PYHX02000251.1:0-27931 GCA_004302925.2 Cochliomyia hominivorax | reverse complement strand
ATCTTTTCTCCAACATGAACATGGAACACACGAAAAAGAGGATGAAATCCTTTAGAGATATATAATCACTATTTAACTTTAATATGTTAAAGTATGTTAACATTATTGTGCATATCCTTTTTTTATCCTTTTACATCCAAAGTCTTCAAGCATTCATACACGTACCTACATACACACACAAAGGCAGGAGAAATAAAACTCAGCTAATGACGATAAAACTTTATGCCAACAGAGAGTCTATAGAAATTTAATTAAATAAGGAGTCGTCTAGGGAAACGTCAGTCCGCCAATCGAAGGAGTTACAAACACAATAACAACTTTAGCACAACAAATAAACAAACAAACAAACGAAAAAGGAAGGAAGAATCTTAAAATGTTTGTTTGGTAACTTTAGAGATCCTTAAAATCCTACAAGTATCCTTTACTTCATCTTCTACTTGTTCTTTTTCTTTTCTGCTTCTTCTTCTGCTGCAGCACATTTGCACTTGAAAATTTCATTTAGAAATTTTTTACTCGTTCGTATCTTGTTTTTTGGCTGTTTTCAGTGTTAGAAACCGTAACAAAATGAGGGAAATTGAAAAAAAGCTTTAATATTTCATTCATATAATTTTGTATTCTGATGTTAATATTTGTTTAAACAAGGAAAAAGAGCTTTTTTCTGTTATTTACTAAAAAAGACTTTAATTATTTGTTAAAAACTTGTAAATAATTTTTGTTGTTTTCAATCTTGAAAAAACGTAATTTTTATTTATTTAAAGTGTTCAGATTTTGCTTCATTCTTATTTTAATAAGCTCCCTAATTGTAAACAAAATTTATGGCTCTGAAAGAAGTTTTTGTTTCCAAAAATATGCTGCTTTTTGTTATATTTTACGCTGCAAAAAGTATGCTTCAGTTTTTAATGTAAATTGAAAACTTAATAAATGTAAAAAAATATAACAGAAAATCAAGTACAAAAAATATTTTAAAAGAAAATTTAACAAAATTTTCTTTAAAAGAGAAGTTTCGAAAGATTTCAACGTCTCATAATAAAATTATCAAAAATGTTTCAAAAAAGTGTCTCCTCGGAAATTTTTTTCTTTACAAACATTTTTTGGAAGAATGTTCTATGATAAGGACTTTGATTGAATTTTCTAAAAAATCTTTCTTACAAGAAATATTGAAATAAAATTTATTCTAAACAAATTTCCTAAAAAAAATATAAAAATTGTTTCTAAATATAATTTTATAGAACTTTTTTTTTAAATATAACTGTCAAACAAATCCTTTTCTAACTGGAAAGTGTGCGGAAAATTTTCTCTTCTAAAAGAAAAAATTTTTCCAAGAGTATTTTTATATAAATTTTTTAAAGAAATTTTTTATGAAAAAAAATATGGAATATTTTTACTAAAAAGGAATTTCTTATAGAATTTTTTCTTAATAAAAAAACTTTTGAACAATTTTTGTTCTAAGAAAATTTTAATACAGAAAGTTTTTTAAAAAGAAATATTTTTCTAAAAAAAATTTTTAAAAACTTAACGAAATTTTTCTATTCTAAATTAATATTTTTTTTTTTTTTTTTTGGTAGAAGAAATTTGATGAAATTTCCATGACAAAGATTGCAATTCCTGAAACTTCAAAGTAGGAGATTTTTCTGCTAAACAATTTTGGAAATTATTTAATACAAACTTTAATAATTTTCAAAATAAGGAGAATTTGGTCAAAATTTCTAAAAAAAAATCCAAGAAAATTTTCTTTAAATGAAATTTTTATAAAAATTTCTCGAGAAATTATTTTCGATTAATTTGATCAAAAAAACTTTTTGAATAAAATTTTCTATAAAAAATAAGAAATTCTCCTAAAAAATTTGGAAATTTTTTATTATTTTCCTCAAAAACCTGGCAACTTTTTTTATAGAATCATTAGAAAAATTAGAAAAAAATACAAAATTTTTTATGAAAGTAGAATTTATGAAAATTTTATATTAAAAAATTAACGAAAATTTTCTATATAAAATTCTAGGAAATTTTAATCAAACTTTGAAATGTCCAAATTTGTTTTTTAATAAAAATATAAACTTTATTTTTAGATTTTTTGTCAAATTTGTCTTTAAACAAAGGATTTCTTTTTACAAAGAAAAAGAAGAAATTTTATATGAAAAAATGCAATTTTTTTATAAAAAGTTTGAGAAGTTTTTTTCAATAAAAATTTAGGAAAATCCTTCTCTAAAGAAGTTCTTAGCCAACTTTTTAATGGTGGAAAATTTTGACACATTTTCTGTAAAACAAAGTAAATTTTTTAACTTTTTTTTTCTTTTTTAATAAAATTTTTCTAAAAATAAATGTTTCCCAAATTTTTATAAAGAAACATTTTTGTAAAATTTTCTATAAAAAAAATTTATCGAATTTTTCTAAAATTTAACAAAAGTCTCTACAAAAATCTTTAGAAAAACCAATTTAACGAATATTTACCATGAATTTTCTTTAAAAATACTTTTTGCAAAAATATTTTCTATAAAATGAATTTAATAAAATAATAAAATTTATATAATTTTTTTTGTTGCTTTTTTTAATACATCAAATAGTCTTCATTTGTAAAAGTTTTACAAGTTTCTTAATATTTCGTTTCATTAACTCAATTAAATTTCTTTGTAGTTTTTAATTACATTTGTTTCTGTGTTTTCAACAAATTTACTTTACTTGAATTTGTATTCGAATTTAAGTTTAAAACTAGAAAAAAAGCATATTAAATTAATTAATTTATATAAAACATTAATTCCGAGATTATATAATTTTCTAAAAACAATAAATCATTTTATAGAAAACACAAACACACTCACACAAAGATTTAAGTAGCTATAATCTGGTTAATATTTACACATACACAAAAAGGCCTTATAAATTTCATTAAATTACAATCTACCTTTAGGCGCTTATAATATAAGTGTATATTAATGTACGAGAGTGTGTGCGTGGATGTGGCATATGCATAACATGTCTACATACAAGAGATTACAAAAACAAGGAAATAATAAAATTTAACAACTTACATACACAGACACACACACACACACACTCCTACAAAACATAAACAAAAACAATTGCAATTAAATTCCTTTAAACATCACATACACACCCACACATGTATATAAAAATTAATTCATAATGGGGGGTGGTAGAGATATTTAATGTATGGTTTTTGTGTATAAGTAATTTTTTTGTGTGTGTGTTTGTATTTTGTAAAGTAAGTAAAGTTTTGTGGAAAATTAATTGCAAAAAAAATCGTTACATATTACAAATACATGAACAGATTATTTGTAAACATGGTAACACACACACACACTCTTGCTTCAACATATAGATTCATTTGTAATGCTAAAAGTATGCTTTACTTTTATTTTGGTATTTAACGCATTTAACATCCGGTTTTTCTCTCTCATTTCTCTCTCTCTCTCTCTCTCTCTCTTTCTCTTTCTATTAGTACTGTTTCAATTTATTCCTTATTTTTGCAAATCACTTCAACTAACAATGTTGATTTTTTCCCTTTTTAAAATATTTGCAAATCACTAACAAATTGTTTTCGAGCACATTGCAAGTGTGAATGTGTATCTGTGTATGTGTGTGTTTGGTTTAACTAATAAGGGATAGAAAAAGGATTGGGTCGGGTTTGAGCTGTTAAGTGTTAAATATTTTTTGTGTTTTAAATTAAAATTAACAAACATAACAATATCCTGTTTATTTATGTTCTTCTGAAATTTCAATGAGTTTGAGGTAGAAAAAGATTGAAAAATTACAATGAATTTCAATGAACATGACATTTAAGGGTTCTTAAAAGCGATTAAATATAATAAAATACAAATTGTTATTGGAAATGAAAGTACGCACTTATGATTATATCAGCAGTTTTTTAAGGGAGTAAAAGGTTAAGATTAAAGGATTTAAAGCCTAAAATTATGCAAACAAAAATGTTTACAATAGATAAGAAGCTTTTAAAATTCCAAAAATTTCTAGTAAAATTCTTTACAAAGTCGCCAGACAAAAACATTATCTAAAGAAATATGTTTATTTAAGCTCTAAATTTAGTTAATAACTAAAAATTTATTTTTTATATAAAAATTTGCCACAATGTTCATTCGTTAATCTTAAATCTCTTTTCGCAAAATTCTCTTTATTTTTATTTAATTTGTTTGTCACTGTATTAAATACAAGTGTGTTTGTCTTCTTTTGTCACTTTACACTTCATTTGATGCCCACTAGTGATTCTTTTCATTGTTTTTTAATTAAAAAGTTTTTTCACTTGAATTTTACTCCTTTTTTTTATACACAAGCCCATCAATATACAATTTGTAACATTTCAACTGATAATGACATTTCTACACTAACACACACACATACTTACAGACACTCACACACACACACTATAAGTGTACACTTCAGTTTGACAGTCTGCTGAAAACGACTGTTATTTATTCATTGCAAATGTTTTTAAAGTGAATTGTAAAACGCTTTGTTTTTTTTGTTTCTTCCTTCATCTCATAAAAGTTTTGCCAAAGGCGTACAAAAAACTCTTTTTCAGACAAATAAAAGAGTATTTTAGTGGATTTAAAGTTAAAACACCTAAATAAAATGTGTAGACTGTCAAGTTCGACTATGTAAAACCCTACACCACATTTCTGGTTGTAAATGGTTGATATTAAAAATTTATGAACCACCCTCGTATAATTTGCTTTTATGTTTAAATCTGCAGCAGATTATTATCAAACTATGGATTTTAAACAGAAATGAAAAAGATTAAACAGGGAGTTATATGGGCGGTAGAAAAAATTATGGACCGACCCTCGTATAAATTCGCATATCGGTTAATATATCCAAATATTACTACAAAACCGCACATATTTGAGGTTTATACGATTCAAAGTGACATTTGGATGGGGGTTGTATGGGACCTATGAAAAATGGATCGATCCACTTATAATTTGGCACATTTGTCCCTGCATATCCCCGCTTATTTTAGCACATCATGTTTAGAAAAACTTAAGACTTATTTTCTCAAAATTTGGAGAAAAAATTCCCATTTCGGAGAACATTTGTAATTAGTCTATATGAAATATTGAATCAATCATAACCAATTTTAATAGGCATCGTCCTAAAGCCAAAATTATGCCATGTGTCAAATTTCATTGAGATATCGCAAAAATTTGCGACCTGTACTATGCGAACAAGTTTGGACGGACTTGGTTAAATCGACTCGGAAAGCGATCCTGAGTCGTACGGTATGCTTTAAAGTGGAGTTAAGACTCTGTACGTTACAAACCTCTGAATAAACGCATAATACCACATCCACCTACAGTGGTGTAGGGTGCAATTTTTGAAAATTTTCTTGAAAAGAATATTTTATGAACATTTTTAACAAAAATGCACGAAACTTTTTTAAAAAAAAGAAGATTTTGTTAACATTTTCTATAAAAAATTGTGAAAAATTTTTGCCGAAAGAAAATTAATTAAAAATTTTCTATAAAAGAAAATTTATTGTAATTTTTTTCAAAATGCAAATATATTGAAATTTTTTTACTAAAAGGAAATTTATTGTAAATTTCTATAGAAAGTATTTTTAATATGAAAAGAAAATTTAATGGAAATTTTTCTAAAAAAAAAAGAAAATTTATAAGAATAAAATTTAAGAAATATTTTCTATTTACCGAAAAGTTTAAAAAATTCTATAAAAAATTCAGAAAGAAAAGTTCAGAAAAATTTTTATAGAAAACTATTTTAATGGAACTTCTTTTGTATGAAGATTGCAAACAAATTTTCTATACAAATTTTGGGAATTAAGTGTAAAATTCCTCGACGAAGAAAACATTAATGAAATTATTCTATTAAAAAAATTATGCAAAGTTTTCTAATAAAAGAGATTTGTTATATATTTTCCCTAAACAGAACAATTAAAGAAAATTTTCCCTTAAGCAAAAAATTACATGAAAATTTCTCCTTAAGAATCTGTCGAAATTTCATTCTAAAAGAGGTTGCAAAAATGTTCTCTTAAAAGAAAAAAATAAAGATTTTATGAGAATTTACTTGAACAAAAATTACCTTTAAAATATATAGAAATAGAAAATTTCTAAAAATTATCTTTAAAAAATTAGTTTAGTGAAAAATTCCTTAAAAAAATGATATTAAAGAATTTTTTGTCACATAAATATTTTATCTAATGTAGAAATTGGTGTCCTTTTCCGTCCCCAAATAACTGAAATCCATTTGAGTGAATTTTCCTCTCATTTTTTTGTTTTAAACCTCAATTCCTTTGTCTAAATTTGATTTTTAGTTCTAAATTTTAATATACTTCAATTTGTGATGAATCTTCAAACACTTTCCGTATGAAATTCATTTCCCTTTGGAATTAATACCTTTTAAGTGATTTCAAAATATTTCAGTCATCATTTCCTGTTAAAAACCCTTTTTTTGGATTTAAATCAAACATATTAAAAACCACAACCGAGTCACTCTCTATATCCTTAAACACATACACACACACATAGATACGATACTAATAAACACCTTGAGCTAAAATTGCAGACAAAAATGGAAAAATATACACACTTTTTCTATGCGATGGTATGTGTGACATGTGTCGCAGGGATAATGAAAAAGAGCAACAAAAAACTAAGCAAAAAAAAAGCTTTTAAACACTTTACAAGTGAAACATTCAGATGAGAATGACGCGTCAGTATTTCCTTTATGGTTTCAAAATAAATTTTTGGGAAAAAAATAAAACGGAAGTTTGTCGAATCCAAAAAAAAGAAGAAAATCATTGTGGACCCCTTTTCTTTCCCTTGGATATTTTGGCTTGTTTTGGATTTTTTATTCCATAAAGATTTTCAACACCTTTTGTTTCCTTTTTGTCAGCTGGTTAAAGATGAAATAAGAGTGAGAGAGGAAAAGTTATTCCTTTTCTTAAGGATTTTCAAAGTAATAAAATTTAAGCTGCAAAATACACT
Organism: Cochliomyia hominivorax; assembly: GCA_004302925.2. NCBI lineage: Eukaryota > Metazoa > Arthropoda > Insecta > Diptera > Calliphoridae > Cochliomyia > Cochliomyia hominivorax. Next base: position 20,960 of record PYHX02000251.1, on the reverse strand, counting down.
TTAAGGGCATGATAAGGCAAAAATAAAAGAAATAGAAAAACTAAAAGCAAAACAAATATCAAACATGTCATTCCTATTTGTTGTTGTCAATATCATTCTAAACATTAGCAACATTCACTCACTCACTCCTTTCATTCACTCTATGTAGTTGTTACTTGTCACTTGAAAACTAAATGGCTTTTAAATGTAGAATTACTAATGGGATAGATTTTGTCGAATAAAAACAACTACAAATATAACTAAAAACCTCTAAATTGTTATTTTCTTCAATTCATTGTCTCGAGTGCTTTTCAAAGGAAAATAGGATTTTCCTATTTGATCTGAAGTTTTATTATTCTTGTAAACATTTGTAAATTATCTGATTTATTACATAAAAATAGCTTAAAGCTATTATTTCATTATATTAACAAACTAAACACTTAATTCATAAAGACGCCTAAAAGTAGACTACAGTAATTGTGTAAATAAAATAAAATTTAACGGAATTATAAATAACGAATATATAACTTAAATTTTTGGTATGAAATTTATATAATTTTTACTCCGTCCACTATTCATTCCGTGCGTAACGCTGAGAAGGAATAATCTCAGACCCTTTAGCATCAAATCAAAATCTGAATCAGATATGTTATATATAAAGATATGTTCGACTGATTGTCTGTTTGTTTGTCTCACATCCACAATAATTGGCAGAGCTCAACGAAATTTGGCTGAGTATAAGTTATGGTCCAACAAAATCGGTTCAGTATATTAATAGATATAGAACGATATCTGAGGCAACCTAAAAGGTTAAGCAAATAACTTTCATCAAATTGTCAATTATAAATCTACGAATTAGAATTAAACATATTAAGTTATATGTACATCATTACCATTTCAAAAATTATCGAAATCGGTTCAGTATAAAAAAGAAATATAATTAATTTTATGATGCATTAATTGTTCCGTGTTATATGTAAGAAAAACTTGTATATGTTGTATACGTTTGTGTATGAGGGAAGATCCGGTACAACCGAATACAGCATACACACTTGTCTCAATGCTGCAAAGACATAAAGTTCTCTTTCAAATATAAAAAAATAAAATCGTATGTATTTGACATTTGACTCTTAAGCCCCTAAAAGTATACTCCACTTTTTATCCTAGAATTACAAATTTTATTTATTTCTTTACAATTTGTTATTGACAGCCGTTCAATTTTATTTATCTTTTAAATAAAATAGATTTTTTCCTAAAATAAAAATACTTTAAACTTGAAAAGAAAAACTTGGAAGGCAAAAAATCCTTGAAATTATAGCCTACATTAAGGAGTGGTGTGGGCTATACAGAATAAATAAATAATAAATAAAACGGAAATTAAATAATATTTTATTTGTTTTCCATATACATTTCAACAAAAGACAATATATAAAAATCCTGCAGGCATCTAACGGAAATAAAAAGGAGTGTGAGAAATTAACTAAATGAATTGTCTTTCTTTTGGTATTGAATTTATAATTGTGGTTCTCTCATTTTATTAAATATTGAGAAATTCTTTACTAATTGCAAAAATCAAAGAAATTTTCTTTTTCGTTTGTAATTAAAAACATAATTGATTGTAGGAAAAATTTGAAATTCATTTTATTTTTAAAATCTTTAGAAAGAAATTGATAGAGAATTTTGAATGATAATGAAATTATGAAAAATATTTAAATTTATCATTTTAATGAAATTATTGGTAACAGAATAATTGAAGTTATTTGAAATTTTTTTGAAATGAAAAAATTCAAATAGAACTTTAAATTATTTTTTACACAAATTTCATTTAGTTTGTGGTTTATTTGCCTAAATGTATGCTTTAGTTTTTTTTTTTTTTCATATAAATGTTTAACTGAAAGATGAGTTTTTCTAGGAAATCATTTTGTAAAACTACTAAATATATTTGAATAATTTTTTTATACACAATCTAAAGGGGTTTTCAAATTATTTGCAGGTGGTCTTTACAGGTTCTAAGGTTCATGTATATGACACACTAAAATTCCCATATCTTATTTCCTGGTTTGGAGTTTTAGTCTATTTTTTACATAATCAATTATACTACTTAATGTAGGCTACAATTTCAAGAAGCCTTTTTCGTTTAGTTTTCTTTTCATTTTAAAAATTTAAAAAAGAAAATTTAAAGAAAATAAATTGATTCCGATAAAAACTGCTATATACTTTTAGGAGCTTCAAATACAAACTATTTCCTTATTTCTAAATTTCAAGTAGTAAGTATTTTCCAATATCGTGATCATCTCTGTCAATTTTCGTTTCCCAACTTGTGAATTTATAAAATTATTTCCAAGAAAAAAATGGGAAATGGTTCCATTGTTCTATTTTCAAAATCGTTCTTGAATCGGGAAAATATTTAATGTAGTTTCAAGAAATTACTTGAAAAATTCATAAATCTAATTTCAAGTAAATTTTATGTCGAAACAAATTTAAGAAAAACATATTACGATTATCAGTCCATAATTTGCCCAACTTTCCAATAGATTTGGGTGTAAAATCTTTGATTTCCACTTTTTATATTTTTGGAAATTATTAAGTACTAAAAAGGTTTAGAAACAAAAACTTCAAAAATCCCTGATTGAAATGACTTTAATTTTGTCTTTCTGTAGAACTAAATACGTATAGTGGTACTTTTTAAATAGAGGTACTTTTTATATAATTTTGGCACTTTTCATATAATTTTTAGTATAAAAAATTCTTGATTATTTTTACATACTTTTGAATATAATTAAAAATTTAATACTTTTGTTATATAATTAGAAATTTTAAATGATAAAATATTAATTTCCATTTTGTTTACTTATTGCACTGAATATATTTTCAATGGTACTTTTGATATAATTTGGGTACTGAAAAAAGGTACTTTATGGTTCATTTAACTATTTCTAATTGTAGCATTTTATAAATAAATCTAGAGCATAAATTTAACTCTAATGGTACATTTTTGAATACTCTATAGGTACTTTTTAAATTATACCTATAAATGCGAGGATATTTTATTTAGTGCTACAATTCAAGATTCAATATTAAAACCATTATAATGGACACTCGATTAGACTTACACTTTTCTTTGTATAAGTTCTAGCACATCTGTCTTTGCGCCTCTTAAAATTGCGTTTGATACTAAAAATGTAGTAGTTGCATAACTGTAAACCCATAACTGCCCGCAACTCTTTAATTTTGTTTCCTAGAACATTCCGTGCGTTATTGAATTGTTCTATTGTGAGTTACTTAATTATCATTTCTTTGAAAAATGCTCAGATTCCGGTTCTACAGTAATATGAAATTAAAAATCGTTGATTGTGATACTCCTCTTGAGAATAATTATTTATTTGAAGTACTTTTTGAACAGATTTTCTGGTACTTTTTTTACTTAGAAACAAAATTCAATTAAATATACCTTAAATAAGAAAAAATCGGTTAAATGAAAATTGTTAGTACTTTAATATTCAGTTGAATTAAATTCAATTGATGGTATCAATCACTAAAAAGTACTTTCCTTGTGGTACTATTTACATTTTTCATATTTTTTTTAAAGAATTTTTCAAAAGAGAAACACTTAGTTAAAGTATAAATTAAATTAACATTATTTTTACAAATCAAAATGTATCTTATTAAAAAAACAAATTCTATAGATTTATCTCAAGGTTTATTGAAAAAAGTACCTGTCTGTACGAATTTCCTGTTTAGATTAATCAAAGTTCATTTAAAGATAAATTTGTCAACGACGAAAGAAAAGAGAGAAAAGAAAACGCTTTTCAAACTAATAAACTATGACATGGACACATTGTATCAATAATTTATTTGACAGTTTGTCAAATGTTATTTCTACCAATAAATAAAAATACAAAAATACAACTAAATAAAGTCGTTTTTTTAGAAAAAGAAACCAACGTAGATTTAATATAATAAAATAATGATACAACACGAACAATTTGAAAGAATGAATGAATGAAAGAAAGAAATAAAGAGAAAATAATTGTCACCTCCTTAATCTACACTCTCTTAACACTAACAATTTATTTATGTACAAAGTAAATTACCCCCTTCTTCTCCTACACCTCTAACGCCCACTAATAACGATGGACTGTCATTGTTGAAGCAATAAATTGAATGAAATCATCAGGAAAATCTAACAAGTTTTCAAAAGGAAAAAAAGGTTATAGATTAATATGTATGAAGGACATGAAGCAACATGGCTGATTGTGGCCACAAAGAGAGAGAGAGAAAATAATAATAATAATACAATCAAATAAATCTTTCAAAACCCGCAACAAAAAAAAAAAGAAATTCTTCAAAATTAAATCAAAACAAATGTCATCACTGGACCAAATTGTAAATCCTTTTGAAATCGGAAAAACACATAAATTTATGTACAACTTTTTAATACTTTGTAAATGGAAACTCAAAATACAGAATTTATTTTATTCCTTTTTTTGGTTGCTCTCGAAATAAGAACTAAAAAGCACGTATTTCTACTTTTCTTGAAGAGATTTAACAAAGTTTCTATACTCCAATTGGTGCTACTGTGGCTGCTGAATTCTGATTAGGATATAGAATAAAATTTGTAATGTGATGAAAGCAAAAGAATTGAAGCTAAATGACCAGACGACAAAGGGACATTTTTCCCAAAAAAAAGTATGATAAGGAAAAAGAGTTTTAAAGAAGATTAGAAAAAGAGTATGAGTCAAATAAAATTCTCAATATAAACTCATAAGTATTTAAAAGTATAAATTGAAAGGTTTAGGTTTGGTGAAATAAGTAAAGCATATTTTAGGGGTATAGAAATAACAGTAAGTGTATTAAAAGTTGTTGATAAAAATTATAAATAGTTTAAAAAATTCCTGGGAATTCTTTAAAAGGATCTCTCAGTGAAAAGGAGAATATCACAAATATTTTGAGTTCATTAATATTACGGTTCTGTAATAAACCAAAAATGTGGATCTGATTTTTTCTTAAAAGAATTTGCATTGAACTTTTTTATAGAAAAATTACGATTATATTTCTTTCTATAGAAAATTTGCGAAAAATTTTCTTTCTTTCTATAGAAAATTTGCGATAAATTTTCTTTCTATAGAAAATTTACGATCAATTTTCTTTCTATAGAAAATTTACGATCAATTTTCTTTCTATAGAAAATTTTCGATAAATTTTCTTCCTATAGAAAATTTGCGATAAATTTTTTTTCAATAGAAAATTTGCAATAAATTTTTTTTCAATAGAAAATTTGCAATAAATTTTCTTTCTATAGAAAATTTTCGATAAATTTTCTTTCTATAGAAAATTTTCGATAAATTTTCTTTCTATAGAAAATTTTCGATAAATTTTCTTCCTATAGAAAATTTGCGATAAATTTTCTTTCAATAGAAAATTTGCAATAAATTTTCTTTCTATAGAAAATTTGCGATAAATTTTCTTTCAATAGAAAATTTGCGATAAATTTTCTTTCAATAGAAAATTTTCGATAAATTTTCTTTCAATAGAAAATTTGCAATAAATTTTCTTTCAATAGAAAATTTTCGATAAATTTTCTTTCAATAGAAAATTTGCAATAAATTTTCTTTCAATAGAATATTTGCAATAAATTTTCTTTCAATAGAATATTTGCAATAAATTTTCTTTCAATAGAATATTTGCAATAAATTTTCTTTCTATAGAAAATTTGCAATAAATTTTCTTTCTATAGAAAATTTGCGATAAATTTTCTTTCTATAGAAAATTTGCGATAAATTTTCTTTCTATAGAAAATTTGCGATAAATTTTCTTTCTATAGAAAATTTGCGATAGATTTTCTTTCTATAGAAAATTTGCGATAAATTGTCTTTCTATAGAAAATTTGCAATAAATTTTCTTTCTATAGAAAATTTGCAAAAAATTTTCTTTCTATAGAAAATTTGCTATAAATTTTATTTTTATAGAAAATTTGCTATAAATTTTATTTTTATAGAAAATTTGCTATAAATTTTATTTTTATAGAAAATTTGCAATAAATTTTCTTTCTATAGAAAATTTGCGAAAATTTTTCTTTCTATAGGAAAAAAATATAGCAAATTTTTTATTTATTTTTCTATAGAAAATTTGAGGATAAAGTTGTTTTTGTAGGAAATTTTTATATATTTTTTTAAAGAAATTTTTAATAAATATTTCTTTTATTAAAAAAATATCTAAAATTTTATGAACAATTGCTTTTCATAAAATAATGTCGTAAAATTTCATTTGAATAGAAAGTTTTCACATAATTTTCTAAAAAAAAAAACTTTAAGAAAATTATAAAATTTTCCTTTGCTAAAAATTCTTTAAGATTTCCTTCTTAAAAAATGAAATTAAATGAAATTTTTTAATAAAGAGAAAAAATTCAGATTTGTTTTTATAGAAAAATTTTCATAGATTATTTTCCAATTTGTTTTCTATATATATTTTTTCTTTTATAAAAGTGTTCATATCATTTTTTCCTTATAAAACTGGAAATTCCAATAGTTCATAGAATTTTTTTCTTATAGAAACTTTTCATAAAATTTTCTTCTTATAGAAAACTCGTCTTAAATTCACTTCTTGTGAAAATTTTTTCATAAAGTTTCCTTATAAAAATTTTCTTAAAATTTCCGTTTTAAAAAAAAATTTTTTCAAATTTTCATACTGAATTTTCCTCTTAAAAAAAATTTCGTAAAATATCTTCCCTTTCAAAATTTCTAGAAAATTTCAGTTTTATAAAAAATTTCTATAAAATATTCATTTAATAGAAAATTTTCATCAAATTTCGTTCTTATAGAAAATTTTGATATTTCTAATTTTTAAAAATTCAACTTTTTTAATTTTATTTTATTATTATTTATTTATTTATTTATTTATTTATTTTTTTTTTCATTTTTTTTTTTTTTTTTTTGCATAAAATTTTCATAAATTTCTTTAAAAAGATTATTTATTTTTTTGTTTTGTTTTTTTTTTATAAGAAAAATCATAAAAATTTTGCTTATAGAAAATATTTCTTAATGTTAGAACCTGTCGAAAAATTTTTGTTTTTTAGAGGTTTTAAAATTCAAGATTTCTTTTTAGTTTCCCAAAATGGAAGATTTCTATTATCAAGAGAGAAAAAAAGCTAAAAAAAATTAAATGGGTTATCAAAAGGTCTCAAGTAGAGGTTAGAACTAAAAAAATGTGTTAATGTGTATTTTATTTTTTAAGAACCCTTTAAAAATCCTTTGCTGTCCTTTCTTTCCCATTTAAAGCCTAAAATGGTGTAAAAAATATTTATTTTGTAATCCAAAAATATAATTTCCTTCTCTATTTATTCAAATGTCCTTATGATAATTTACCATAAATTCAAATTATCCATTAAGAAATTCTATTTATTTCGTTTAAGTTTTTTCCCAGATCTAAATCCCCATTTAATTTTCATTCTAAATGTCATAACAATTTTCAATCGTCATCTATTTAATGAAAAATTCCTGTCTTTATAATACACAAATAGTTCAACTATTATAAATCCGCCCAAAAAAAGTTCTTGCTTTTTTACACTCCCATACATTTCAGTTATGATGTAACCAAATATACCAACACAATGGAAAAAGATGGAAATAAAAATGTGAATGAATGAAAAAACATATCGAAACAGCAGCCATTCAATAAAGTTTATGTAATTACATTATATTTTATATCCGTTTCCTTTTTTCTCTTTTTTTTTTTTTTGGTCTTGCAGTTGAAAAAAAAAACTGACCAAATAAACCTGGAACTTTTACCATACAATAACAAAGAAAAAACTGTATGTTTCCCCTTCAAAACCAAGAGAGAGTCACACACACACACACACACAAGGAAACCATGAACCAAAATCCCCTCAAGCAAAAATAAAATTTTTCAAAATATTAATAAATATTTAAACATTAAACTACGACTGCTGCTGCAGTAGTAGTTTCTGTTGTTGTTGTTATTATTTAAGGGAAATGAAGGGGATACAAATCTACAATTTTGAATTTAACAGCCACAACAGAGCACCAAAAACCTAAAAATATACATATGTACTTTTATATATATGTAATAATAATCGTAATCATCATAACAAATATAAATAACAAGGATCACTTTTTATAAGAATTTATATGTGAAATATTTGTATGTATGTTTATATGTATGTATGTATGTATGTATGTATGTATGTATGTATGTATGTATGTATGTATGTATGTATGTATGTATGTATGTATATTTAATATATGTGTATTTGTTTAAAGATACTCTGACTATGTTTTTTTGGTGTTCAACTTCATAACACATACATTCGTTCATTCATTCATTCATTCATTTGACCATTCATAAATTCATAAATGTATTCATTACATTTACAAGCCATAACATAAACATTTTATATTTTACTTTATGGTCCAAATAACTGTTACAACTACAAATACCAAAACACAAAAGCTAAAACTACACACAAACACATACTCATTTATTCAACCATCCAGAAATACTCATAAATACATCACACATATAAACACATATATTCATATGTGTATGTTAATGTTTATATGTCTATTAAGGAGTGAGTTGGGAAAATTTTTAACACACATTTATATTAACAAAAACGGAACCACTTTAAAAATTGTAATTTTAATCAAAAGTGATTAAATTTTGAATCCTCATCGGAAACCCTTTTAGTGGTTCCTGTCACTTTGCTTCATGAGGTAGTCAGTCCATCTGTACCACACTTTTAGACACCTTTTTTGTTTTTTTTCAATTCTCTTTTAACAAGAGTCCAATATCTCAACATTGGCTTTAGCTCCAGCGGAGGAGGATTTGCTTTCTTGTTGCATAAACCACATTATTGTTTTTATACCACTTAAGGGCCTTCAAAGTGCTTTTTATTTTTTCGGAATTAAAACATCATGTGGTCCATTTCTACTACCTGAACCAGGATTTTTTTGTCAACGGACAAGTTCTTGCAGTACTGTTTAATAACATTGGAAACAGTTTGACATCAGTTCTATAAATTATTGCCCAATTTTCTGTAGGGCCAAGTTGGGTTTTTCTGGTCACTCATTTTAATTAAATTAACAATTACCCACTTGTTGGACATTAAATATTGAATAACTGATATGATTTACAAAGGTAACTTGTTGAAGAAAGAATCAAATAATACTTGAGTTAAAAGTTTTCGATCTCAGTCCTCATACGTATGTATATGATTCAGGGACTTTATGTTATAAACAATTTTAATACAAACTAATTGTATAACAAACTGAATATTTATTTGTCCAACTGCCCCCCCCCCCCTCTCGGCTGCCTAAACTCCTTCTGCTCTTCTGCCTGGTGTATTTGATATGAATGAAATGTTTCATTTGTCTGGTCAAAATTTAATTTCATTTTCCTGCTGCAGTTAAGAATTTGAAATTTCTGTTTTTATTAAAAAGAAATTTTCTAAATGTTTTTGTGTTCTGTTTCTCTCTCTCTCAAATAACATATATATTATAGCATTATAGCTGTTTTTGTTCAAATTGTAATTTTAAGTGAGTTAACAATAAATTGTTACTAAATTGTTAGAGAGAGACAGAATATTTTATTTAAAGTTAATTAAATGTACCAGGAAAATATTTATTGCAGTTGTAAAACAAAACAGCAATATTTATTCTCCTTAATTAAGTAAGAGAACTTATTATTGTTAATAATTTTATAATATTTTTATTGGACTCAATCCAAAATATATATGAACAGCTTAATAGTTGTATAACAGTATTAATTTTATGATTATGATCCAACAAACCGGATTATTTAAGAAGGATATATTCCAACATATAAATTCTATCAATACTCAGATCTCAAAATTAAAATAAAAACAAATATTTAGCGTTCGAACAGCTGCTCCGATTTTCATGATATTTCCGATATTTATTGTACTTTATCGATGTAACGGCGTCAAAGCACAGAGACCAACATTCAAACACAACGCACTTTAATATAATATAACTTTTGAATTGTTGTCGATAATAATATGACTTTGAAGTCGTAAGAGGTATTTTGAATATTTAGAGTCCAGGTGTTTTCGAGTTCATTTGAAGGAGTGCAGGAGCGTAGTCGGTGATCCCCATAAGTTGACTACCTCGGATATGTTTAATTTTTCAAATAAATAAAATCTGTAGCTTCCGAATAGTTAGTCCAACTATAATGAAATTTCAGCTGCGATCCACAGAATTATACACTTAAACACCTGGCACAGCGTGTCCACCACTACAAGTAGCACAATGGAATACATTTAAATATACCATACGGCTATTCTGTTTCGTCTGTTTTCCAGAAAAAACTTAATAAAACGCAGATCAGCCTATTGATATTGGTGATGATTGGACCGTTATTTCATCAAGATCCTATACAAATCTCTTAATTTCCTCTTGTTTTCAAATAAACAAGAATTGGTTCAAAATTTCCCATAGCATCCATAAAACATTAAAAAAATCGGTTTAAATTAAATAATTTCCATATAATGTTGTAATAATATTTGCTGGGATCTAAAAGCGGATGTATCCTTTTAACAGTGTCACTAATTTTTTAATCCTTCAAACCGGATAATAAAAATTTTTTATAGTGTAAATTAATATATCAAGGTGAAGTTTCTTTTTTTTATACCAGCAAAATCGCTTCAGTAGTTCAAAAGTTATAGCCCGATATTTGAGACAACTCTACAAACAATGAATAAAATTTGATTTTTTTAATTCAAAATATACAGATTTTTATAAATTTCTTATATCCAGGCAGCACCATTTTAACCACAAAAATTGGTTCAGTGAATTAAAATTTCTAAAAATAAAGAAATCAGTTTTTGTAAAATTTTGGGTAAAAATCGTGGAATTTACATTCATTATGCGTTCCAGTCGTGACTTTTGTTACATGGGATGCTCCACATGATATTACTGCGTGAGATCTTCTTTCGAACTATTCACTTGAAGATCTCTCAGTGATAAAATCGTTTGTGTTCCGAAAATCCATACATTTAATGATTTTTTTCAAAAAATCCGTTAAAAAACGATATTTTTCTTTCTCGCCTCAAGTAAAACTTTAAAAACTTTCTCACCCACTGTGCCATAATAAAGTTTATTTTAAATTAAGAAAATCTTTATCAATTTAAAATTTTAGTTTGAAACAAATAAAATTTTATTTAATTTAAATTAACACCTGATGAACTTTAAGTTTTCCGTTTTCTTTTTATTTCAAGTATTTTATTTATGTGAAGTTTGTTGTTGCTTTTCAACACACTTCGTCTCTTTTTAGTTTTTCTTCTTACTTCTAAACCATTAAATTCTAATTAAGCTTAATGATGTTTCACAATAATTTGTTGTTGTTATTTTTCTTTTTTGCATATTTAAGCTGCTTTAGTTTCTGAATTAATGAAAAAAAAACGAAAAGTGGACAAAGAGCAAAAATAGAGAAAAAAGTGAAAGAAAATTTCATAATCCTTAATGATATTTTAACACACACACACACACATACTTAGAAAAAAGCTAAAACGTAAACAAAAACAAAGTTAAAAGCAACATAACAACTTACACACATACAAACAAACAAACATCATTAGTTAAGTTTTATAATGAAAAGGTGTGTCCGTCTGTCATTTGAAACAATATCAATTGACATCTAACACCCAACAACTAACTTTAATGTTTATTTTAGTTGAACTTTTTAGGGAGATATTTTTGTTGTTGGCTTCATCCTTTTTTATTGGTTGTCGCAACTAATGACAAAGACAACAACATACTTTCTGTACAGGTAAGAAATCGGAAACACTTTTAAAAAAATTGAATATGAAGGACTGAAAGGTGGAGTTCAATATCTGAAGTTAGGCGATAACATATATAATTCATTGTTTGTCATTTTAAGCAATTTGCGAAGAAAGTACTTTTATTGATTCTATCGGAAGTTCAGTACCGAACTACTTGTTTTCTGTAGTCTGTGTTTAGGCGTCTACTATTTTTGTGACATATAACATTTTTAAGTTATTTCCGGGAATAAGTCTTATACGGAAACTAAGATTTTTAGTATGAACCAATTTTAATAAATGTAGATCTTAGATAAACGTTATTTTGTGAATTATTTAAACCGATTTTCACTAAAACACTTAAGATCTTCACCAAGTCTTAAAACACCATTACGGAGAAGAATATTTCTATGGGGGCTAGTCAGTACAATAGACCGAATTCCATTTAGTTGTTATCCCCAATTTTTTTCTGCCTCAAAGTATTAATATAAGGTATGATTTATTAAGATATCGGCATAACTAGGAGATAAAGTTTGTTACATTAATAGACAACAAGGCAGACAGATGGACGGATATCGTTAAATCGATCCAAGAAGTCTATGAGAGAATGTTGCTATATTTTCATATAGAAGAAGGTCTGTAGTTTCAGGGCATTATAGATTTGGACCGTTATACAGAGTTATTGAGATATAATAATTTTAAATGAAATACAAATTTTGCTAAGTTTTGTGGGGAGAAAAACATCTAGACGGAAGGACAGACATCATTAAACCGATTCAAGAAATATATAAGAAACGGTTATTATATTTTTAGATAGGGGAAAATCCATAATTTCAGGAGCATTCAAGATATAAACACAAAATATTAGGATATCAGTATAATTGGAAATATATTCTGTTTGCTAAAACTTAAAAGTTATACGGGGAGCAATCAACCAGACAGATGGTCGAACATTATTAAATCGATTAAAAAAAACTTTTGAGATATACTTACCACGTTTTCAAATAGGGGAATGTCTATAATTTCAGATATTAACACAAAAAAAAATGAAAATACCAGCATAATTGGGAGATATAATTTCTTTGCTATAACTTAGAAGTCTTATGAGATACAGTCATGCAGACGGAATGAATGGAAATGTCTGAGAAACAGTCATTATATTTTAAGATAGAGAAAAGTCAATAATTCCAGAAGTTGTGCAAATATTAAGACAAACTCAAATTTTTTCCATATATCAAAGCATAATTGGGAGCTACACTTTATTTGCTTTATAACTTCCAAGTTATAAGGTAAAAGAGTCGTGTAGACGGATGGACGGTCATCATTAATCGATTCTGGAACTTTTGGGAAACAGTCGCTATATTTTCAGAAAGGGGGAAATCTATATATTCGGAGCATTACACATATAAAACAAAAACATCTAGATGTCGGCATAATTGTTTGTTATAACTTTTAAGTCATATGGAAAGGCAATCAACTAAACGGATGGACAGACATCCTTAAATCGATTGAGGAAACTTTCGACAAACAGTTACTATATTTCAGATAGAGAAAAATATATATTTTTAGAACATTACAGATATATTCCCATATACACATACTGTTCAAAGAAAATTTATATAAAATAAAAAAACAATAATATGAAAACTTTTCAAGGAATATTTTATATTTGAAACATAATTTCTATTTTTATATTGCCTCCATCATAATCTCTTATACCCCAGAATTTGAATGCTTTAAAATAATTTCTTTCAATGTATTTTTAGCTTCAAGTAAAATCCAAGACAAAAAGTTACTTTGTAACATAAAACGAAACATGTTTTCCACAAAAAAACACTCTTTTACTTTTCTTTAAGTAATTTAAGCTAAAGGAAAAATGGAGAAAATTACAAATATTTTCTTACTCTTCTACAAGAAAATTTTAAACATAAATACATCCGATTTAAAAGGGAAAATCCTGAAAATAACAAGAGTTAGAGGAAAAAGCTTTTATTAATATTAAAAAACTTAACTCCTGAGAAAGAAATTCTAGATGAAAACATTTTGTTTTTAATTAAAAATAACAAAATCTTCTTGTGAAACAACAGGTATTTTTAGCATAAAACTAACAACATATTGTTAATGTTGTTATTGGCTTTTCATTTAGTTTATTATTTTCAACAAAAATTAATTATATAAAAATAAAAAAAAATAACTTTGAAAGTTGACTACTTTCAACTGCAACTATGATGACCCCTAAAGTTATGCTGAGAAAATCCTTTTTCGTAGCATTCAATTTTATGCAACACAAAGGCAGACAAACATACACCCATACACTTACTCACTCACACACACAGACAGACAGTTAGTAACTGGAATGGTCGAAGAGACGGAAGGATGTATAAAACAAATGCTTGGCTGGTCAACATTAACCTTTAGGAAATGACCGGTGACTCTTCTCTATTGTTTAACAAAGAGAGAGAGAGAGATATGAAGTAATTCTATTGTTGTTGTTGTTCTGGGTATTAAGTGCTTAAAATGGTAAATTTGCTGACTTAAATGGAAATTTCTTGTATTCAATTTCACAAAATAATTTTTATAATAATTATGAAGACGATGTTTTTTAAACGTAAATGTATTCTGTTGCATTATGGGTTTTTAAGGATTTTAGATAAAGAGAGAGAAAGAGAGAGAAAACGTGCTTCATTTCAAAATAATCTGAGATTTCAGAACTAGAAGGATATAACAAAATTCACCATAAAACAGACAGGAGCTGCTTCTATGCATACGGGTCCCAACACAACAGCTCAACAACGGCCTTTCCAATGTGGAATTTAGAAACTCATTGTAGTGCAAATACTAAGTTACTGAATGGCTTCAACAACATCTTGATCAGTACTCTGTTATGTTTGGAGCTTCCATGATTTTAGAACTCTTTCCTTTCGCTTTGAGTTAAATTAAAGTGTTAGTTTGAAGAAGAAAAAATATATTGGGAAGCAGTTAAGTGCCTGCACCATGCTGGAATGATCTCGAAAATTTCTTAACATTTTACAAGATTTGAAGTCTCTCCATTAGCATTTTTCGGAAAAATTTGCTTTAAATTTCATGCTTCGTTTTTGGCCTCTAAATTTTTAGCAACGTTCCTGTGAGGAAATTTAGAGCCTTATGTGTATGCAAAACCTTTAGTTTCACTTTTCATACCATATTTGTTCGAGCTCTGAGCTAACTTGACTGCTTTTCATAATCCCATGTGTTAGAAGCTCTTTTGAAAATGATTTCTAGTTTTGGCTTTAGAAATATCATGTTTAGCATTTCATCTAACTGAACCATGTTTACTATCAATGGACAAGTTCTCCCGGTACTGTTTTATAATAATTAAAAACAGTTGGACGGCAGACCTTTGAATGGTTGAGCACTTTTTGTAGAATCAAGTTTAGGTTTTTGACATGTTTTACAAAGAATAATTTGATCAAATTATATAAAAATAATACTTCGTCTAAAAGTTTTAATTAAAAATGTGTTTTAGAAATTTTTCTATTTGAGACCTTTTAAGTTTTCTGAGCCAAAAATCCCACTACGAGAAGATATTTATGTGACAACCATTTTATCTCAAAAATTCAAACTGTAGAGTAGAGACGGACAGAGATCTTAAAGTCGTCTTAAACAGTGATTCCGAATTAAACTTTAGAAGTGGATGTAGGACTCCTTCTTCTGCACATCAAAAAGGTTATCACAACCATGTTATACCCTAGAGAGTTGTCAGTTCTGGAGCTGGAAATAATTGACTAGACATTTTCATAAAATATTAAATATATTTAAATTTTTAGTCTGTAATGAAGTTTTTAATTAATTTTATTAAGCTCATTTGTTATGTAATTAATGATTTCCAGTATTTAAATATTAAAAGAAAATCCGTTAATTATATCACCTTCTTTACTCAACTAAAACCTTCTACCTTCCACCCACTGACCCCACTTAATACTTCAAAAGCCAAATGCTGCATTTGAAGTCTGGGGTTTCATTTTTTTTCGAACTGTATTGAAAAAATTAATTATTGAATAGAAAATTAGTTATCGTCTTTTATACTAAAAACCATTTAATTTATATGGAAAACATAAAGCAGACGACACTTTTTGGCAAACACAAAAGTAAAACAGCAAAAAAAGCTCCAATTTTAAAATATCAATACAGAAACACACACAAACACACCTAAATATACCTATACATTCTTATACTTAAACCTGCAATCTGAGCCAGACATCATGGACGGGTGGACTTTTTAAATATTCATGTAAATATTTATGTATGTGTATGTGTGTGTGTGTGTGTGAAAGAGTTTCTGATGGCATATATTGGCGGTACATTGGCCTCACAAACTGACTGACTGAGTAAGTGACTAACTGACTCATGGACTCATTTACACGATTGATGTGTACATGTGTATGTGTGTGTGAGTGTTTTTTCTATAATCAAATGGCCACTTAAACTCGTAAAAGTTGACATCAATATTAAATTCATTATTTTAGCCAATAATTAATTGGGTCATCAGTAAAACAGTAGAAACAACAGCAGCACATGAACAAGCACCAACTGAAACATTAGCATTAGCAACAGTACCTCTACAAGCACCCATTGGCCCAACCAACCGATATTATTATAATGATGATGATAGTAGTGATGGCAAGAGTATGAGGTAAAATATTAGAACATTATACAAAACTTAAGGTAAATTGCTAATGACAAGTGCTGACTCCTGCTTCTCCTGTTTGTGCTGGTGGTAGAAGGGGGTAATTGTAAGTGTGGAGAAAGGATGAAAACATTTTAAAACATAATAGAAGTAACAAATTGATGGCGATAAGGTGTGTTTGGTTAACTACAAATTGCTTTTTCTTGGCTGCTTGAGCCGACTAATGAATAAAATGGCAAATAAAGCGGAAAACTGAAAATAGCAGGTGACAATTTTGTAGTATTTCTTCACCTCCTTAATGTTTCAAAATTAAATTGTCGCAATTAATTTGAAGTGAAAGGATTTTTTTTGTGAATAGAAATTAACTTAATAATAGACAATTTTGTAAAAACAATAAAAATATTGTAATTTAGGAAAAAGAGAGTTATTTTTTGAGTAATAGGAAGTTTGACAAGTATTTATAATTTACTTGTCAAACTTCCTATTAAAGGAAAATTTGGAAAAAAAATCCTACAAATGAAAAGCAAATTATTTTTAAAAGACTAAAATTTCCTTTAAAAAAACATTGCAAAAATATTTTAAAAGCAGATTTTTTTAAATTTCTGCAGGAGAGAAATTTTAAGAAAATTTTCTTTAGAAGTGAAATTTTTAGAAAAAATTGTTAAGAGCAAATTATAGAAGAAGAAATTTCGAAATAATTTTCATAGAAGAAAAAATGAAAAAAATGTTTTCTAAATAAAAGATGTTTCGAGAATTTTTTCTTTACAGAAGAAAAATGTGAAAAATTTTCTAGAAGATGAATATAAGTTTTTAGAAAGATTTTTACAAAGTAGAAATTTCGAGAAAAAGCTTATACTATAGAAATTTTGATAAAGTTTGAAAGAGTTTTCTATAGGAAAAGGAAATTTTCAGAAAATTTTATATAAAAAAGAAATTTTAAGAAAATTTTCTATATAATGAAAACTTTAAGAAAATATTCTATAGAAAGGAAATTTTCAGAAAATTTTATAAAAAAAAATAAGAAAATTTCTATAAAACGCTTAATTCGAGAAAATTTTCTTTTAAAATAAAATTTGGGAAAAAATTTATAGAAAGAAAATCTGAATTCTATTAATAGAAAATTTTCTATGAAAAGAATATTTGTGAAACATTTTCTATAAAAAGAAAATTTGTGAAACATTTTTTATAAGAAGAAATTTTGAGAATTTTTTTTTTTAATTGAGAAAATTCGTCATAAAAAAATAGAAAATGTGGCAAAAAAAGGACATTTTGACAGAAATTTTTTAATTTTATAACTTTTTTTTTTAAGAAATTTCTCTATAATTTTTTGAAGAGAAATTTCTTTTAAAAATAAAATTTTGGAAAATTTTCTTTGAAAAGCAAATTTTGTGAAAATTTGAAAGAAAAAATGTTAAATATTTACTTTTGGAAGACTTCCCAAAGATGGATATTTTGTGCAAATTTCCCTTTAAATTGTAATTTAATGAAAAATTCCTCAAAAACTTTTTTTTTGCAGAGAGCAAGAGTTCTTTTAAAGAAAATATTTTGAAAATTTTCAATAAATTAAAATTATTAACAATTTTAAAGAATAACGGAAAACTTTTTTATTAAAAAAGTTCGACTTAACGTTAAACCAATAAAATTACTTTTTGTGTGGAACAATACTTTTTTAGGAATAAAACTCCAAACTGTTAAATTGCCATAAATTTCTTCGAAATCACATATTTTAGTCATAAATCATAAAATTTGTAAGCCAAAAATATGTTTTTGTTGTTTTAATAAAAAAAGACAAACTTTTTTGAAACAACAAAATTTGCTAAAACAAGACGAAAAAATCAAATAAAAGTCAACTAAACCAAAATCAAAATAAATCAACAAAATAATCTCAAGATACATAAATAAAAATTCGTGTTTTTGTAACAAGTTTTCTTGTTCAAATTTATTTTCTTAAAATATTAAAGATAATTTTTTTTAATTTGCCCTTTAAAATATACGACAATTTTATATTAAATCCACAGCCTAATTGTTATGCTACACTTAATTTAAAATAAATTTAAACTTTACAATACATTCATACTAACACAGTGAAAACTCTCTGACTCACTCTTTCCACATCCGTTTTTAATATTTTTTCTTTTTTTAACCTAAAAAAATACTTGAATTCAAATGCGGCACAAAGGGCAGACAACTAAAAATCCCAATTTTTTAATAACTTTTTATCCTTTTGTTCACAAATTCTCCTACTCAACGCAAATCCAATACACAGAAGAGATGAGAGAAGGCAAACCCCAAAAACAATAAGAATACAAATGAAGGGAAAAAGGAACTATTTAAATAAATGTCACAATTTAACCAAAAAACAATTGAAAGCAAAAATGGGATGTTTGGAAGTTAAACTGGGTTAAAATCTAAAGAAAAAAAAACTAGAAAATCATGCAAATTACTCTGTTTTTTATATTAAAAAACAACAAAATGATGACAGAAATATATTACAACAACAAGAAAAAAATAATAAAACATGGTTAAATATAGAACGACAAGAAAATCCTGTCCTGTGAACAAGCAACAACAACAAAAACAACTAAAATAAAAATTTATAAAACAACAATAAAGAAAATGTTACAATAACAAAAAAAATACAAATTGTGGTGGAAAATAAAACTGAAAACTGCAAAAACAAAAAATTACAACAAAAAAAATAAAACAAGTTTTAAAACTAAAGTAGTTTCCATGGTGCTGGATTTCCAGATTTGCATAAAAAATTTATTTGCTACAAAATTTTGTTTAATACCTAAAAAAGAAGGAAAATCGTGTAAATAATGTTGATTTTCTAAATCTTGGTTTTGTGTTTTTTCTCCTGAGGCACGCTACATCAAGAACTGGGTGGGACTATACAAAGGACATTTAAAGGAAATTTGTTGTTAATTTTTTTCCTAAAAATGCTGCAGAAATCAATTTATCTAAAGATCTCTATACAAAGAAAATTTTATCGAAAATTTTCTCTATAGAAAAAATTTTATCGAAAATTTTCTCTAAAGAAAAAATTTTATCAAAAATTTTCCCTAAAGAAGAAATTTTATCGAAAATTTTTCCTAAAAAAAAACTTTATCAAAATTTTCTCTAAAGAAAAAATTTTTATCGAAAATTTTCTCTAAAGAAAATTTTATCAAAAATTTTTCTAAAGAAAAATTTTATCAAAAATTTTCTCTAAAAGAAAAATTTTATCAAAAATTTTCTCTAAAGAAAAAATTTTATCAAAAATTTCTCTAAAGAAAAAATTTTATCAAAAAATTTCTCTAAAGAAAAAAATTTTATCAAAAAATTTTCCCTAAAGAAAAAATTTTTTCTTTAAAAAAAATTTGTTTTTTTTTTTTCTCTAAACAAAAATTTTTTCAAAAATTTTCTCTGAAGAAAAAATTTTATCAAAAATTTTCTCTAAAGAAAAATTTTTTTTTATCAAAAATTTCTCTAAAGAAAAAATTTTATCAAAAATTTTCCCTAAAGAAAAAATTTTATCAAAAATTTTTCTCTAAGGAAAAAATTTTATCAAAAATTTTTCTCTAAAGAAAACTTTCTATCAAAAATTTTCTCTAAAGAAAATTTTTATTAAAAAATTTCTCTAAAGAAAACATTTTATCAACAATTTTTTCTAAAGAAACATTTTATCACAATTTTTTTCTCAAGAAAAAATTTTATCAAAAATTTTCTCTTAAGAAAAAATTTTATCAAAAATGTTATCAAAAAATTTCTCTAAAGAAAAATTTATCAAAAATTTTCCCTAAAAGAAAAAATTTTATTAAAAATTCTTTTCTAATAAGGGATTTTATTGAAAAAGTACTGTAATAGTGGTATTTATGCAAAATATATGTGGGATTGGAGCCTGGTGTGCACACGATCGGGTAGACCCTACTAAGGGTAAGACTGATGGCAGTTAAAACTAATATTGAACGACCGTTGTATTGACAGAATAGGAGGACGAAGAGAGATGACTGTATAATGACAAGATATTCTAGAATCGACAAAAACTGACGAGTAACGATTAGATCCAATAGACGGTCAATTCCGTCTATAGTTGAGTTTGAGCACTGGTCCAGGGCACGACTGCCCCTAAAGTTGAAAGAGTTAAGTTGTTAAGTTGTAAAGTTTGTAAGAAGTCAAGTGATAAATTTAAGTTGTGAAAGTGTCTTAAAAGTGAATAAATATATTTGATTTTTTAATTAAACTATAAATACCCCCTAGACTTAAGCCTAATATACATAATATATAATAAACTAAAATTTATTAAAGAATTGTGTTTTAATCAAAAGTCATCAAACTTGGTGTAATAAAACTACCCGCACAATTGGGGGCTCAACCGGGATTGTGGCCAGTAAAAAGTGGAAAAAAAATTAGTTGAAAAAATAATATTTAAATTTAAATTTGGTGAAATGTGTTGATGTTAATTAATTTAAAATTGTTGTATAAAGAGAAATAATAAATATATTAATACATGTGTACGCATAAAGACGAAATTTAAAAACA
>PYHX02000250.1:0-28983 GCA_004302925.2 Cochliomyia hominivorax | reverse complement strand
TCTAGTTTACGAGAAAAATCGACTTTTATAAAATTTTTGAAAATTTCGAAAAAGTGATTACAGATTGAGCCCCGTTTGGCTCTAGCGGCTCTAGTTTACGAGAAAAATCGACTTTTATAAAAATTTTGAAAATTTCGAAAAAGTGATTACAGATTGAGCCCCGTTTGGCTCTAGCGGCTCTAGTTTACGAGAAAAATCGACTTTTATAAAAATTTTGAAAATTTCGAAAAAGTGATTACAGATTGAGCCCCGTTTGGCTCTAGCGGCTCTAGTTTACGAGAAAAATCGACTTTTATAAAAATTTTGAAAATTTCGAAAAAGTGATTACAGATTGAGCCCCGTTTGGCTCTAGCGGCTCTAGTTTACGAGAAAAATCGACTTTTATAAAAATTTTGAAAATTTCGAAAAAGTGATTACAGATTGAGCCCCGTTTGGCTCTAGCGGCTCTAGTTTACGAGAAAAATCGACTTTTATAAAAATTTTGAAAATTTCGAAAAAGTGATTACAGATTGAGCCCCGTTTGGCTCTAGCGGCTCTAGTTTACGAGAAAAATCGACTTTTATAAAAATTTTGAAAATTTCGAAAAAGTGATTACAGATTGAGCCCCGTTTGGCTCTAGCGGCTCTAGTTTACGAGAAAAATCGACTTTTATAAAAATTTTGAAAATTTCGAAAAAGTGATTACAGATTGAGCCCCGTTTGGCTCTAGCGGCTCTAGTTTACGAGAAAAATCGACTTTTATAAAAATTTTGAAAATTTCGAAAAAGTGATTACAGATTGAGCCCGTTTGGCTCTAGCGGCTCTAGTTTACGAGAAAAATCGACTTTTATAAAAATTTTGAAAATTTCGAAAAAGTGATTACAGATTGAGCCCCGTTTGGCTCTAGCGGCTCTAGTTTACGAGAAAAATCGACTTTTATAAAAATTTTGAAAATTTCGAAAAAGTGATTACAGATTGAGCCCCGTTTGGCTCTAGCGGCTCTAGTTTACGAGAAAAATCGACTTTTATAAAAATTTTGAAAATTTCGAAAAAGTGATTACAGATTGAGCCCCGTTTGGCTCTAGCGGCTCTAGTTTACGAGAAAAATCGACTTTTATAAAAATTTTGAAAATTTCGAAAAAGTGATTACAGATTGAGCCCCGTTTGGCTCTAGCGGCTCTAGTTTACGAGAAAAATCGACTTTTATAAAAATTTTGAAAATTTCGAAAAAGTGATTACAGATTGAGCCCCGTTTGGCTCTAGCGGCTCTAGTTTACGAGAAAAATCGACTTTTATAAAAATTTTGAAAATTTCGAAAAAGTGATTACAGATTGAGCCCCGTTTGGCTCTAGCGGCTCTAGTTTACGAGAAAAATCGACTTTTATAAAAATTTTGAAAATTTCGAAAAAGTGATTACAGATTGAGCCCCGTTTGGCTCTAGCGGCTCTAGTTTACGAGAAAAATCGACTTTTATAAAAATTTTGAAAATTTCGAAAAAGTGATTACAGATTGAGCCCCGTTTGGCTCTAGCGGCTCTAGTTTACGAGAAAAATCGACTTTTATAAAAATTTTGAAAATTTCGAAAAAGTGATTACAGATTGAGCCCGTTTGGCTCTAGCGGCTCTAGTTTACGAGAAAAATCGACTTTTATAAAAATTTTGAAAATTTCGAAAAAGTGATTACAGATTGAGCCCCGTTTGGCTCTAGCGGCTCTAGTTTACGAGAAAAATCGACTTTTATAAAAATTTTGAAAATTTCGAAAAAGTGATTACAGATTGAGCCCCGTTTGGCTCTAGCGGCTCTAGTTTACGAGAAAAATCGACTTTTATAAAAATTTTGAAAATTTCGAAAAAGTGATTACAGATTGAGCCCCGTTTGGCTCTAGCGGCTCTAGTTTACGAGAAAAATCGACTTTTATAAAAATTTTGAAAATTTCGAAAAAGTGATTACAGATTGAGCCCCGTTTGGCTCTAGCGGCTCTAGTTTACGAGAAAAATCGACTTTTATAAAAATTTTGAAAATTTCGAAAAAGTGATTACAGATTGAGCCCCGTTTGGCTCTAGCGGCTCTAGTTTACGAGAAAAATCGACTTTTATAAAAATTTTGAAAATTTCGAAAAAGTGATTACAGATTGAGCCCCGTTTGGCTTCTAGCGGCTCTAGTTTACGAGAAAAATCGACTTTTATAAAAATTTTGAAAATTTCGAAAAAGTGATTACAGATTGAGCCCCGTTTGGCTCTAGCGGCTCTAGTTTACGAGAAAAATCGACTTTTATAAAAATTTTGAAAATTTCGAAAAAGTGATTACAGATTGAGCCCCGTTTGGCTCTAGCGGCTCTAGTTTACGAGAAAAATCGACTTTTATAAAAATTTTGAAAATTTCGAAAAAGTGATTACAGATTGAGCCCCGTTTGGCTCTAGCGGCTCTAGTTTACGAGAAAAATCGACTTTTATAAAAATTTTGAAAATTTCGAAAAAGTGATTACAGATTGAGCCCCGTTTGGCTCTAGCGGCTCTAGTTTACGAGAAAAATCGACTTTTATAAAAATTTTGAAAATTTCGAAAAAGTGATTACAGATTGAGCCCCGTTTGGCTCTAGCGGCTCTAGTTTACGAGAAAAATCGACTTTTATAAAAATTTTGAAAATTTCGAAAAAGTGATTACAGATTGAGCCCCGTTTGGCTCTAGCGGCTCTAGTTTACGAGAAAAATCGACTTTTATAAAAATTTTGAAAATTTCGAAAAAGTGATTACAGATTGAGCCCCGTTTGGCTCTAGCGGCTCTAGTTTACGAGAAAAATCGACTTTTATAAAAATTTTGAAAATTTCGAAAAAGTGATTACAGATTGAGCCCCGTTTGGCTCTAGCGGCTCTAGTTTACGAGAAAAATCGACTTTTATAAAAATTTTGAAAATTTCGAAAAAGTGATTACAGATTGAGCCCCGTTTGGCTCTAGCGGCTCTAGTTTACGAGAAAAATCGACTTTTATAAAAATTTTGAAAATTTCGAAAAAGTGATTACAGATTGAGCCCCGTTTGGCTCTAGCGGCTCTAGTTTACGAGAAAAATCGACTTTTATAAAAATTTTGAAAATTTCGAAAAAGTGATTACAGATTGAGCCCCGTTTGGCTCTAGCGGCTCTAGTTTACGAGAAAAATCGACTTTTATAAAAATTTTGAAAATTTCGAAAAAGTGATTACAGATTGAGCCCCGTTTGGCTCTAGCGGCTCTAGTTTACGAGAAAAATCGACTTTTATAAAAATTTTGAAAATTTCGAAAAAGTGATTACAGATTGAGCCCCGTTTGGCTCTAGCGGCTCTAGTTTACGAGAAAAATCGACTTTTATAAAAATTTTGAAAATTTCGAAAAAGTGATTACAGATTGAGCCCCGTTTGGCTCTAGCGGCTCTAGTTTACGAGAAAAATCGACTTTTATAAAAATTTTGAAAATTTCGAAAAAGTGATTACAGATTGAGCCCCGTTTGGCTCTAGCGGCTCTAGTTTACGAGAAAAATCGACTTTTATAAAAATTTTGAAAATTTCGAAAAAGTGATTACAGATTGAGCCCCGTTTGGCTCTAGCGGCTCTAGTTTACGAGAAAAATCGACTTTTATAAAAATTTTGAAAATTTCGAAAAAGTGATTACAGATTGAGCCCCGTTTGGCTCTAGCGGCTCTAGTTTACGAGAAAAATCGACTTTTATAAAAATTTTGAAAATTTCGAAAAAGTGATTACAGATTGAGCCCCGTTTGGCTCTAGCGGCTCTAGTTTACGAGAAAAATCGACTTTTATAAAAATTTTGAAAATTTCGAAAAAGTGATTACAGATTGAGCCCCGTTTGGCTCTAGCGGCTCTAGTTTACGAGAAAAATCGACTTTTATAAAAATTTTGAAAATTTCGAAAAAGTGATTACAGATTGAGCCCCGTTTGGCTCTAGCGGCTCTAGTTTACGAGAAAAATCGACTTTTATAAAAATTTTGAAAATTTCGAAAAAGTGATTACAGATTGAGCCCCGTTTGGCTCTAGCGGCTCTAGTTTACGAGAAAAATCGACTTTTATAAAAATTTTGAAAATTTCGAAAAAGTGATTACAGATTGAGCCCCGTTTGGCTCTAGCGGCTCTAGTTTACGAGAAAAATCGACTTTTATAAAAATTTTGAAAATTTCGAAAAAGTGATTACAGATTGAGCCCCGTTTGGCTCTAGCGGCTCTAGTTTACGAGAAAAATCGACTTTTATAAAAATTTTGAAAATTTCGAAAAAGTGATTACAGATTGAGCCCCGTTTGGCTCTAGCGGCTCTAGTTTACGAGAAAAATCGACTTTTATAAAAATTTTGAAAATTTCGAAAAAGTGATTACAGATTGAGCCCCGTTTGGCTCTAGCGGCTCTAGTTTACGAGAAAAATCGACTTTTATAAAAATTTTGAAAATTTCGAAAAAGTGATTACAGATTGAGCCCCGTTTGGCTCTAGCGGCTCTAGTTTACGAGAAAAATCGACTTTTATAAAAATTTTGAAAATTTCGAAAAAGTGATTACAGATTGAGCCCCGTTTGGCTCTAGCGGCTCTAGTTTACGAGAAAAATCGACTTTTATAAAAATTTTGAAAATTTCGAAAAAGTGATTACAGATTGAGCCCCGTTTGGCTCTAGCGGCTCTAGTTTACGAGAAAAATCGACTTTTATAAAAATTTTGAAAATTTCGAAAAAGTGATTACAGATTGAGCCCCGTTTGGCTCTAGCGGCTCTAGTTTACGAGAAAAATCGACTTTTATAAAAATTTTGAAAATTTCGAAAAAGTGATTACAGATTGAGCCCCGTTTGGCTCTAGCGGCTCTAGTTTACGAGAAAAATCGACTTTTATAAAAATTTTGAAAATTTCGAAAAAGTGATTACAGATTGAGCCCCGTTTGGCTCTAGCGGCTCTAGTTTACGAGAAAAATCGACTTTTATAAAAATTTTGAAAATTTCGAAAAAGTGATTACAGATTGAGCCCCGTTTGGCTCTAGCGGCTCTAGTTTACGAGAAAAATCGACTTTTATAAAAATTTTGAAAATTTCGAAAAAGTGATTACAGATTGAGCCCCGTTTGGCTCTAGCGGCTCTAGTTTACGAGAAAAATCGACTTTTATAAAAATTTTGAAAATTTCGAAAAAGTGATTACAGATTGAGCCCCGTTTGGCTCTAGCGGCTCTAGTTTACGAGAAAAATCGACTTTTATAAAAATTTTGAAAATTTCGAAAAAGTGATTACAGATTGAGCCCGTTTGGCTCTAGCGGCTCTAGTTTACGAGAAAAATCGACTTTTATAAAAATTTTGAAAATTTCGAAAAAGTGATTACAGATTGAGCCCCGTTTGGCTCTAGCGGCTCTAGTTTACGAGAAAAATCGACTTTTATAAAAATTTTGAAAATTTCGAAAAAGTGATTACAGATTGAGCCCCGTTTGGCTCTAGCGGCTCTAGTTTACGAGAAAAATCGACTTTTATAAAAATTTTGAAAATTTCGAAAAAGTGATTACAGATTGAGCCCCGTTTGGCTCTAGCGGCTCTAGTTTACGAGAAAAATCGACTTTTATAAAAATTTTGAAAATTTCGAAAAAGTGATTACAGATTGAGCCCCGTTTGGCTCTAGCGGCTCTAGTTTACGAGAAAAATCGACTTTTATAAAAATTTTGAAAATTTCGAAAAAGTGATTACAGATTGAGCCCCGTTTGGCTCTAGCGGCTCTAGTTTACGAGAAAAATCGACTTTTATAAAAATTTTGAAAATTTCGAAAAAGTGATTACAGATTGAGCCCCGTTTGGCTCTAGCGGCTCTAGTTTACGAGAAAAATCGACTTTTATAAAAATTTTGAAAATTTCGAAAAAGTGATTACAGATTGAGCCCCGTTTGGCTCTAGCGGCTCTAGTTTACGAGAAAAATCGACTTTTATAAAAATTTTGAAAATTTCGAAAAAGTGATTACAGATTGAGCCCCGTTTGGCTCTAGCGGCTCTAGTTTACGAGAAAAATCGACTTTTATAAAAATTTTGAAAATTTCGAAAAAGTGATTACAGATTGAGCCCCGTTTGGCTCTAGCGGCTCTAGTTTACGAGAAAAATCGACTTTTATAAAAATTTTGAAAATTTCGAAAAAGTGATTACAGATTGAGCCCCGTTTGGCTCTAGCGGCTCTAGTTTACGAGAAAAATCGACTTTTATAAAAATTTTGAAAATTTCGAAAAAGTGATTACAGATTGAGCCCCGTTTGGCTCTAGCGGCTCTAGTTTACGAGAAAAATCGACTTTTATAAAAATTTTGAAAATTTCGAAAAAGTGATTACAGATTGAGCCCCGTTTGGCTCTAGCGGCTCTAGTTTACGAGAAAAATCGACTTTTATAAAAATTTTGAAAATTTCGAAAAAGTGATTACAGATTGAGCCCCGTTTGGCTCTAGCGGCTCTAGTTTACGAGAAAAATCGACTTTTATAAAAATTTTGAAAATTTCGAAAAAGTGATTACAGATTGAGCCCCGTTTGGCTCTAGCGGCTCTAGTTTACGAGAAAAATCGACTTTTATAAAAATTTTGAAAATTTCGAAAAAGTGATTACAGATTGAGCCCCGTTTGGCTCTAGCGGCTCTAGTTTACGAGAAAAATCGACTTTTATAAAAATTTTGAAAATTTCGAAAAAGTGATTACAGATTGAGCCCCGTTTGGCTCTAGCGGCTCTAGTTTACGAGAAAAATCGACTTTTATAAAAATTTTGAAAATTTCGAAAAAGTGATTACAGATTGAGCCCCGTTTGGCTCTAGCGGCTCTAGTTTACGAGAAAAATCGACTTTTATAAAAATTTTGAAAATTTCGAAAAAGTGATTACAGATTGAGCCCCGTTTGGCTCTAGCGGCTCTAGTTTACGAGAAAAATCGACTTTTATAAAAATTTTGAAAATTTCGAAAAAGTGATTACAGATTGAGCCCCGTTTGGCTCTAGCGGCTCTAGTTTACGAGAAAAATCGACTTTTATAAAAATTTTGAAAATTTCGAAAAAGTGATTACAGATTGAGCCCCGTTTGGCTCTAGCGGCTCTAGTTTACGAGAAAAATCGACTTTTATAAAAATTTTGAAAATTTCGAAAAAGTGATTACAGATTGAGCCCCGTTTGGCTCTAGCGGCTCTAGTTTACGAGAAAAATCGACTTTTATAAAAATTTTGAAAATTTCGAAAAAGTGATTACAGATTGAGCCCCGTTTGGCTCTAGCGGCTCTAGTTTACGAGAAAAATCGACTTTTATAAAAATTTTGAAAATTTCGAAAAAGTGATTACAGATTGAGCCCCGTTTGGCTCTAGCGGCTCTAGTTTACGAGAAAAATCGACTTTTATAAAAATTTTGAAAATTTCGAAAAAGTGATTACAGATTGAGCCCCGTTTGGCTCTAGCGGCTCTAGTTTACGAGAAAAATCGACTTTTATAAAAATTTTGAAAATTTCGAAAAAGTGATTACAGATTGAGCCCCGTTTGGCTCTAGCGGCTCTAGTTTACGAGAAAAATCGACTTTTATAAAAATTTTGAAAATTTCGAAAAAGTGATTACAGATTGAGCCCCGTTTGGCTCTAGCGGCTCTAGTTTACGAGAAAAATCGACTTTTATAAAAATTTTGAAAATTTCGAAAAAGTGATTACAGATTGAGCCCCGTTTGGCTCTAGCGGCTCTAGTTTACGAGAAAAATCGACTTTTATAAAAATTTTGAAAATTTCGAAAAAGTGATTACAGATTGAGCCCCGTTTGGCTCTAGCGGCTCTAGTTTACGAGAAAAATCGACTTTTATAAAAATTTTGAAAATTTCGAAAAAGTGATTACAGATTGAGCCCCGTTTGGCTCTAGCGGCTCTAGTTTACGAGAAAAATCGACTTTTATAAAAATTTTGAAAATTTCGAAAAAGTGATTACAGATTGAGCCCCGTTTGGCTCTAGCGGCTCTAGTTTACGAGAAAAATCGACTTTTATAAAAATTTTGAAAATTTCGAAAAAGTGATTACAGATTGAGCCCCGTTTGGCTCTAGCGGCTCTAGTTTACGAGAAAAATCGACTTTTATAAAAATTTTGAAAATTTCGAAAAAGTGATTACAGATTGAGCCCCGTTTGGCTCTAGCGGCTCTAGTTTACGAGAAAAATCGACTTTTATAAAAATTTTGAAAATTTCGAAAAAGTGATTACAGATTGAGCCCCGTTTGGCTCTAGCGGCTCTAGTTTACGAGAAAAATCGACTTTTATAAAAATTTTGAAAATTTCGAAAAAGTGATTACAGATTGAGCCCCGTTTGGCTCTAGCGGCTCTAGTTTACGAGAAAAATCGACTTTTATAAAAATTTTGAAAATTTCGAAAAAGTGATTACAGATTGAGCCCCGTTTGGCTCTAGCGGCTCTAGTTTACGAGAAAAATCGACTTTTATAAAAATTTTGAAAATTTCGAAAAAGTGATTACAGATTGAGCCCCGTTTGGCTCTAGCGGCTCTAGTTTACGAGAAAAATCGACTTTTATAAAAATTTTGAAAATTTCGAAAAAGTGATTACAGATTGAGCCCCGTTTGGCTCTAGCGGCTCTAGTTTACGAGAAAAATCGACTTTTATAAAAATTTTGAAAATTTCGAAAAAGTGATTACAGATTGAGCCCCGTTTGGCTCTAGCGGCTCTAGTTTACGAGAAAAATCGACTTTTATAAAATTTTGAAAATTTCGAAAAAGTGATTACAGATTGAGCCCCGTTTGGCTCTAGCGGCTCTAGTTTACGAGAAAAATCGACTTTTATAAAAATTTTGAAAATTTCGAAAAAGTGATTACAGATTGAGCCCCGTTTGGCTCTAGCGGCTCTAGTTTACGAGAAAAATCGACTTTTATAAAAATTTTGAAAATTTCGAAAAAGTGATTACAGATTGAGCCCCGTTTGGCTCTAGCGGCTCTAGTTTACGAGAAAAATCGACTTTTATAAAAATTTTGAAAATTTCGAAAAAGTGATTACAGATTGAGCCCCGTTTGGCTCTAGCGGCTCTAGTTTACGAGAAAAATCGACTTTTATAAAAATTTTGAAAATTTCGAAAAAGTGATTACAGATTGAGCCCCGTTTGGCTCTAGCGGCTCTAGTTTACGAGAAAAATCGACTTTTATAAAAATTTTGAAAATTTCGAAAAAGTGATTACAGATTGAGCCCCGTTTGGCTCTAGCGGCTCTAGTTTACGAGAAAAATCGACTTTTATAAAAATTTTGAAAATTTCGAAAAAGTGATTACAGATTGAGCCCCGTTTGGCTCTAGCGGCTCTAGTTTACGAGAAAAATCGACTTTTATAAAAATTTTGAAAATTTCGAAAAAGTGATTACAGATTGAGCCCCGTTTGGCTCTAGCGGCTCTAGTTTACGAGAAAAATCGACTTTTATAAAAATTTTGAAAATTTCGAAAAAGTGATTACAGATTGAGCCCCGTTTGGCTCTAGCGGCTCTAGTTTACGAGAAAAATCGACTTTTATAAAAATTTTGAAAATTTCGAAAAAGTGATTACAGATTGAGCCCCGTTTGGCTCTAGCGGCTCTAGTTTACGAGAAAAATCGACTTTTATAAAAATTTTGAAAATTTCGAAAAAGTGATTACAGATTGAGCCCCGTTTGGCTCTAGCGGCTCTAGTTTACGAGAAAAATCGACTTTTATAAAAATTTTGAAAATTTCGAAAAAGTGATTACAGATTGAGCCCCGTTTGGCTCTAGCGGCTCTAGTTTACGAGAAAAATCGACTTTTATAAAAATTTTGAAAATTTCGAAAAAGTGATTACAGATTGAGCCCCGTTTGGCTCTAGCGGCTCTAGTTTACGAGAAAAATCGACTTTTATAAAAATTTTGAAAATTTCGAAAAAGTGATTACAGATTGAGCCCCGTTTGGCTCTAGCGGCTCTAGTTTACGAGAAAAATCGACTTTTATAAAAATTTTGAAAATTTCGAAAAAGTGATTACAGATTGAGCCCCGTTTGGCTCTAGCGGCTCTAGTTTACGAGAAAAATCGACTTTTATAAAAATTTTGAAAATTTCGAAAAAGTGATTACAGATTGAGCCCCGTTTGGCTCTAGCGGCTCTAGTTTACGAGAAAAATCGACTTTTATAAAAATTTTGAAAATTTCGAAAAAGTGATTACAGATTGAGCCCCGTTTGGCTCTAGCGGCTCTAGTTTACGAGAAAAATCGACTTTTATAAAAATTTTGAAAATTTCGAAAAAGTGATTACAGATTGAGCCCCGTTTGGCTCTAGCGGCTCTAGTTTACGAGAAAAATCGACTTTTATAAAAATTTTGAAAATTTCGAAAAAGTGATTACAGATTGAGCCCCGTTTGGCTCTAGCGGCTCTAGTTTACGAGAAAAATCGACTTTTATAAAAATTTTGAAATTTCGAAAAAGTGATTACAGATTGAGCCCCGTTTGGCTCTAGCGGCTCTAGTTTACGAGAAAAATCGACTTTTATAAAAATTTTGAAATTTCGAAAAAGTGATTACAGATTGAGCCCCGTTTGGCTCTAGCGGCTCTAGTTTACGAGAAAAATCGACTTTTATAAAAATTTTGAAAATTTCGAAAAAGTGATTACAGATTGAGCCCCGTTTGGCTCTAGCGGCTCTAGTTTACGAGAAAAATCGACTTTTATAAAAATTTTGAAATTTCGAAAAAGTGATTACAGATTGAGCCCCGTTTGGCTCTAGCGGCTCTAGTTTACGAGAAAAATCGATTTTTATAAAAATTTTGAAAATTTCGAAAAAGTGATTACAGATTGAGCCCCGTTTGGCTCTAGCGGCTCTAGTTTACGAGAAAAATCGACTTTTATAAAAATTTTGAAATTTCGAAAAAGTGATTACAGATTGAGCCCCGTTTGGCTCTAGCGGCTCTAGTTTACGAGAAAAATCGACTTTTATAAAAATTTTGAAAATTTCGAAAAAGTGATTACAGATTGAGCCCCGTTTGGCTCTAGCGGCTCTAGTTTACGAGAAAAATCGACTTTTATAAAAATTTTGAAAATTTCGAAAAAGTGATTACAGATTGAGCCCCGTTTGGCTCTAGCGGCTCTAGTTTACGAGAAAAATCGACTTTTATAAAAATTTTGAAATTTCGAAAAAGTGATTACAGATTGAGCCCCGTTTGGCTCTAGCGGCTCTAGTTTACGAGAAAAATCGACTTTTATAAAAATTTTGAAAATTTCGAAAAAGTGATTACAGATTGAGCCCCGTTTGGCTCTAGCGGCTCTAGTTTACGAGAAAAATCGACTTTTATAAAAATTTTGAAAATTTCGAAAAAGTGATTACAGATTGAGCCCCGTTTGGCTCTAGCGGCTCTAGTTTACGAGAAAAATCGACTTTTATAAAAATTTTGAAAATTTCGAAAAAGTGATTACAGATTGAGCCCCGTTTGGCTCTAGCGGCTCTAGTTTACGAGAAAAATCGACTTTTATAAAAATTTTGAAATTTCGAAAAAGTGATTACAGATTGAGCCCCGTTTGGCTCTAGCGGCTCTAGTTTACGAGAAAAATCGACTTTTATAAAAATTTTGAAAATTTCGAAAAAGTGATTACAGATTGAGCCCCGTTTGGCTCTAGCGGCTCTAGTTTACGAGAAAAATCGACTTTTATAAAAATTTTGAAAATTTCGAAAAAGTGATTACAGATTGAGCCCCGTTTGGCTCTAGCGGCTCTAGTTTACGAGAAAAATCGACTTTTATAAAAATTTTGAAAATTTCGAAAAAGTGATTACAGATTGAGCCCCGTTTGGCTCTAGCGGCTCTAGTTTACGAGAAAAATCGACTTTTATAAAAATTTTGAAATTTCGAAAAAGTGATTACAGATTGAGCCCCGTTTGGCTCTAGCGGCTCTAGTTTACGAGAAAAATCGACTTTTATAAAAATTTTGGAAATTTTGAAAAAGTGATTACAGATTGAGCCCCGTTTGGCTCTAGCGGCTCTAGTTTACGAGAAAAATCGATTTTTATAAAAATTTTCGAAATTTTGAAAAAGTGATTACAGATTGAGCCCCGTTTGGCTCTAGCGGCTCTAGTTTACGAGAAAAATCGATTTTTATAAAAATTTTCGAAATTTTGAAAAAGTGATTACAGATTGAGCCCCGTTTGGCTCTAGCGGCTCTAGTTTACGAGAAAAATCGATTTTTATAAAAATTTTCGAAATTTTGAAAAAGTGATTACAGATTGAGCCCCGTTTGGCTCTAGCGGCTCTAGTTTACGAGAAAAATCGATTTTTATAAAAATTTTCGAAATTTTGAAAAAGTGATTACAGATTGAGCCCCGTTTGGCTCTAGCGGCTCTAGTTTACGAGAAAAATCGATTTTATAAAAATTTTCGAAATTTTGAAAAAGTGATTACAGATTGAGCCCCGTTTGGCTCTAGCGGCTCTAGTTTACGAGAAAAATCGATTTTTATAAAAATTTTCGAAATTTGAAAAAGTGATTACAGATTGAGCCCCGTTTGGCTCTAGCGGCTCTAGTTTACGAGAAAAATCGATTTTTATAAAAATTTTCGAAATTTTGAAAAAGTGATTACAGATTGAGCCCCGTTTGGCTCTAGCGGCTCTAGTTTACGAGAAAAATCGACTTTTATAAAAATTTTGAAATTTTGAAAAAGTGATTACAGATTGAGCCCCGTTTGGCTCTAGCGGCTCTAGTTTACGAGAAAAATCGATTTTTATAAAAATTTTGAAATTTCGAAAAAGTGATTACAGATTGAGCCCCGTTTGGCTCTAGCGGCTCTAGTTTACGAGAAAAATCGATTTTTATAAAAATTTTCGAAATTTTGAAAAAGTGATTACAGATTGAGCCCCGTTTGGCTCTAGCGGCTCTAGTTTACGAGAAAAATCGATTTTTATAAAAATTTTCGAAATTTCGAAAAAGTGATTACAGATTGAGCCCCGTTTGGCTCTAGCGGCTCTAGTTTACGAGAAAAATCGATTTTTATAAAAATTTTCGAAATTTGAAAAAGTGATTACAGATTGAGCCCCGTTTGGCTCTAGCGGCTCTAGTTTACGAGAAAAATCGATTTTTATAAAAATTTTCGAAATTTTGAAAAAGTGATTACAGATTGAGCCCCGTTTGGCTCTAGCGGCTCTAGTTTACGAGAAAAATCGATTTTTATAAAAATTTTCGAAATTTGAAAAAGTGATTACAGATTGAGCCCCGTTTGGCTCTAGCGGCTCTAGTTTACGAGAAAAATCGATTTTTATAAAAATTTTCGAAATTTGAAAAAGTGATTACAGATTGAGCCCCGTTT
The DNA here is from genome assembly GCA_004302925.2 of Cochliomyia hominivorax. Lineage (NCBI taxonomy): Eukaryota > Metazoa > Arthropoda > Insecta > Diptera > Calliphoridae > Cochliomyia > Cochliomyia hominivorax. The sequence goes on along the minus strand of PYHX02000250.1, from coordinate 15,751 downwards.
GGCTCTAGCGGCTCTAGTTTACGAGAAAAATCGATTTTTATAAAAATTTTCGAAATTTTGAAAAAGTGATTACAGATTGAGCCCCGTTTGGCTCTAGCGGCTCTAGTTTACGAGAAAAATCGATTTTTATAAAAATTTTCGAAATTTTGAAAAAGTGATTACAGATTGAGCCCCGTTTGGCTCTAGCGGCTCTAGTTTACGAGAAAAATCGATTTTTATAAAAATTTTCGAAATTTTGAAAAAGTGATTACAGATTGAGCCCCGTTTGGCTCTAGCGGCTCTAGTTTACGAGAAAAATCGATTTTTATAAAAATTTTCGAAATTTTGAAAAAGTGATTACAGATTGAGCCCCGTTTGGCTCTAGCGGCTCTAGTTTACGAGAAAAATCGATTTTTATAAAAATTTTCGAAATTTTGAAAAAGTGATTACAGATTGAGCCCCGTTTGGCTCTAGCGGCTCTAGTTTACGAGAAAAATCGATTTTTATAAAAATTTTCGAAATTTGAAAAAGTGATTACAGATTGAGCCCCGTTTGGCTCTAGCGGCTCTAGTTTACGAGAAAAATCGATTTTTATAAAAATTTTCGAAATTTTGAAAAAGTGATTACAGATTGAGCCCCGTTTGGCTCTAGCGGCTCTAGTTTACGAGAAAAATCGATTTTTATAAAAATTTTCGAAATTTTGAAAAAGTGATTACAGATTGAGCCCCGTTTGGCTCTAGCGGCTCTAGTTTACGAGAAAAATCGATTTTTATAAAAATTTTCGAAATTTTGAAAAAGTGATTACAGATTGAGCCCCGTTTGGCTCTAGCGGCTCTAGTTTACGAGAAAAATCGATTTTTATAAAAATTTTCGAAATTTTGAAAAAGTGATTACAGATTGAGCCCCGTTTGGCTCTAGCGGCTCTAGTTTACGAGAAAAATCGATTTTTATAAAAATTTTCGAAATTTTGAAAAAGTGATTACAGATTGAGCCCCGTTTGGCTCTAGCGGCTCTAGTTTACGAGAAAAATCGATTTTTATAAAAATTTTCGAAATTTTGAAAAAGTGATTACAGATTGAGCCCCGTTTGGCTCTAGCGGCTCTAGTTTACGAGAAAAATCGATTTTTATAAAAATTTTCGAAATTTTGAAAAAGTGATTACAGATTGAGCCCCGTTTGGCTCTAGCGGCTCTAGTTTACGAGAAAAATCGATTTTTATAAAAATTTTCGAAATTTTGAAAAAGTGATTACAGATTGAGCCCCGTTTGGCTCTAGCGGCTCTAGTTTACGAGAAAAATCGATTTTTATAAAAATTTTCGAAATTTTGAAAAAGTGATTACAGATTGAGCCCCGTTTGGCTCTAGCGGCTCTAGTTTACGAGAAAAATCGATTTTTATAAAAATTTTCGAAATTTTGAAAAAGTGATTACAGATTGAGCCCCGTTTGGCTCTAGCGGCTCTAGTTTACGAGAAAAATCGATTTTTATAAAAATTTTCGAAATTTTGAAAAAGTGATTACAGATTGAGCCCCGTTTGGCTCTAGCGGCTCTAGTTTACGAGAAAAATCGATTTTTATAAAAATTTTCGAAATTTTGAAAAAGTGATTACAGATTGAGCCCCGTTTGGCTCTAGCGGCTCTAGTTTACGAGAAAAATCGATTTTTATAAAAATTTTCGAAATTTTGAAAAAGTGATTACAGATTGAGCCCCGTTTGGCTCTAGCGGCTCTAGTTTACGAGAAAAATCGATTTTTATAAAAATTTTCGAAATTTTGAAAAAGTGATTACAGATTGAGCCCCGTTTGGCTCTAGCGGCTCTAGTTTACGAGAAAAATCGATTTTTATAAAAATTTTCGAAATTTTGAAAAAGTGATTACAGATTGAGCCCCGTTTGGCTCTAGCGGCTCTAGTTTACGAGAAAAATCGATTTTTATAAAAATTTTCGAAATTTTGAAAAAGTGATTACAGATTGAGCCCCGTTTGGCTCTAGCGGCTCTAGTTTACGAGAAAAATCGATTTTTATAAAAATTTTCGAAATTTTGAAAAAGTGATTACAGATTGAGCCCCGTTTGGCTCTAGCGGCTCTAGTTTACGAGAAAAATCGATTTTTATAAAAATTTTCGAAATTTTGAAAAAGTGATTACAGATTGAGCCCCGTTTGGCTCTAGCGGCTCTAGTTTACGAGAAAAATCGATTTTTATAAAAATTTTCGAAATTTTGAAAAAGTGATTACAGATTGAGCCCCGTTTGGCTCTAGCGGCTCTAGTTTACGAGAAAAATCGATTTTTATAAAAATTTTCGAAATTTTGAAAAAGTGATTACAGATTGAGCCCCGTTTGGCTCTAGCGGCTCTAGTTTACGAGAAAAATCGATTTTTATAAAAATTTTCGAAATTTTGAAAAAGTGATTACAGATTGAGCCCCGTTTGGCTCTAGCGGCTCTAGTTTACGAGAAAAATCGATTTTTATAAAAATTTTCGAAATTTTGAAAAAGTGATTACAGATTGAGCCCCGTTTGGCTCTAGCGGCTCTAGTTTACGAGAAAAATCGATTTTTATAAAAATTTTCGAAATTTTGAAAAAGTGATTACAGATTGAGCCCCGTTTGGCTCTAGCGGCTCTAGTTTACGAGAAAAATCGATTTTTATAAAAATTTTCGAAATTTTGAAAAAGTGATTACAGATTGAGCCCCGTTTGGCTCTAGCGGCTCTAGTTTACGAGAAAAATCGATTTTTATAAAAATTTTCGAAATTTTGAAAAAGTGATTACAGATTGAGCCCCGTTTGGCTCTAGCGGCTCTAGTTTACGAGAAAAATCGATTTTTATAAAAATTTTCGAAATTTTGAAAAAGTGATTACAGATTGAGCCCCGTTTGGCTCTAGCGGCTCTAGTTTACGAGAAAAATCGATTTTTATAAAAATTTTCGAAATTTTGAAAAAGTGATTACAGATTGAGCCCCGTTTGGCTCTAGCGGCTCTAGTTTACGAGAAAAATCGATTTTTATAAAAATTTTCGAAATTTTGAAAAAGTGATTACAGATTGAGCCCCGTTTGGCTCTAGCGGCTCTAGTTTACGAGAAAAATCGATTTTTATAAAAATTTTCGAAATTTTGAAAAAGTGATTACAGATTGAGCCCCGTTTGGCTCTAGCGGCTCTAGTTTACGAGAAAAATCGATTTTTATAAAAATTTTCGAAATTTTGAAAAAGTGATTACAGATTGAGCCCCGTTTGGCTCTAGCGGCTCTAGTTTACGAGAAAAATCGATTTTTATAAAAATTTTCGAAATTTTGAAAAAGTGATTACAGATTGAGCCCCGTTTGGCTCTAGCGGCTCTAGTTTACGAGAAAAATCGATTTTTATAAAAATTTTCGAAATTTTGAAAAAGTGATTACAGATTGAGCCCCGTTTGGCTCTAGCGGCTCTAGTTTACGAGAAAAATCGATTTTTATAAAAATTTTCGAAATTTTGAAAAAGTGATTACAGATTGAGCCCCGTTTGGCTCTAGCGGCTCTAGTTTACGAGAAAAATCGATTTTTATAAAAATTTTCGAAATTTTGAAAAAGTGATTACAGATTGAGCCCCGTTTGGCTCTAGCGGCTCTAGTTTACGAGAAAAATCGATTTTTATAAAAATTTTCGAAATTTTGAAAAAGTGATTACAGATTGAGCCCCGTTTGGCTCTAGCGGCTCTAGTTTACGAGAAAAATCGATTTTTATAAAAATTTTCGAAATTTTGAAAAAGTGATTACAGATTGAGCCCCGTTTGGCTCTAGCGGCTCTAGTTTACGAGAAAAATCGATTTTTATAAAAATTTTCGAAATTTTGAAAAAGTGATTACAGATTGAGCCCCGTTTGGCTCTAGCGGCTCTAGTTTACGAGAAAAATCGATTTTTATAAAAATTTTCGAAATTTTGAAAAAGTGATTACAGATTGAGCCCCGTTTGGCTCTAGCGGCTCTAGTTTACGAGAAAAATCGATTTTTATAAAAATTTTCGAAATTTTGAAAAAGTGATTACAGATTGAGCCCCGTTTGGCTCTAGCGGCTCTAGTTTACGAGAAAAATCGATTTTTATAAAAATTTTCGAAATTTTGAAAAAGTGATTACAGATTGAGCCCCGTTTGGCTCTAGCGGCTCTAGTTTACGAGAAAAATCGATTTTTATAAAAATTTTCGAAATTTTGAAAAAGTGATTACAGATTGAGCCCCGTTTGGCTCTAGCGGCTCTAGTTTACGAGAAAAATCGATTTTTATAAAAATTTTCGAAATTTTGAAAAAGTGATTACAGATTGAGCCCCGTTTGGCTCTAGCGGCTCTAGTTTACGAGAAAAATCGATTTTTATAAAAATTTTCGAAATTTTGAAAAAGTGATTACAGATTGAGCCCCGTTTGGCTCTAGCGGCTCTAGTTTACGAGAAAAATCGATTTTTATAAAAATTTTCGAAATTTTGAAAAAGTGATTACAGATTGAGCCCCGTTTGGCTCTAGCGGCTCTAGTTTACGAGAAAAATCGATTTTTATAAAAATTTTCGAAATTTTGAAAAAGTGATTACAGATTGAGCCCCGTTTGGCTCTAGCGGCTCTAGTTTACGAGAAAAATCGATTTTTATAAAAATTTTCGAAATTTTGAAAAAGTGATTACAGATTGAGCCCCGTTTGGCTCTAGCGGCTCTAGTTTACGAGAAAAATCGATTTTTATAAAAATTTTCGAAATTTTGAAAAAGTGATTACAGATTGAGCCCCGTTTGGCTCTAGCGGCTCTAGTTTACGAGAAAAATCGATTTTTATAAAAATTTTCGAAATTTTGAAAAAGTGATTACAGATTGAGCCCCGTTTGGCTCTAGCGGCTCTAGTTTACGAGAAAAATCGATTTTTATAAAAATTTTCGAAATTTTGAAAAAGTGATTACAGATTGAGCCCCGTTTGGCTCTAGCGGCTCTAGTTTACGAGAAAAATCGATTTTTATAAAAATTTTCGAAATTTTGAAAAAGTGATTACAGATTGAGCCCCGTTTGGCTCTAGCGGCTCTAGTTTACGAGAAAAATCGATTTTTATAAAAATTTTCGAAATTTTGAAAAAGTGATTACAGATTGAGCCCCGTTTGGCTCTAGCGGCTCTAGTTTACGAGAAAAATCGATTTTTATAAAAATTTTCGAAATTTTGAAAAAGTGATTACAGATTGAGCCCCGTTTGGCTCTAGCGGCTCTAGTTTACGAGAAAAATCGATTTTTATAAAAATTTTCGAAATTTTGAAAAAGTGATTACAGATTGAGCCCCGTTTGGCTCTAGCGGCTCTAGTTTACGAGAAAAATCGATTTTTATAAAAATTTTCGAAATTTTGAAAAAGTGATTACAGATTGAGCCCCGTTTGGCTCTAGCGGCTCTAGTTTACGAGAAAAATCGATTTTTATAAAAATTTTCGAAATTTTGAAAAAGTGATTACAGATTGAGCCCCGTTTGGCTCTAGCGGCTCTAGTTTACGAGAAAAATCGATTTTTATAAAAATTTTCGAAATTTTGAAAAAGTGATTACAGATTGAGCCCCGTTTGGCTCTAGCGGCTCTAGTTTACGAGAAAAATCGATTTTTATAAAAATTTTCGAAATTTTGAAAAAGTGATTACAGATTGAGCCCCGTTTGGCTCTAGCGGCTCTAGTTTACGAGAAAAATCGATTTTTATAAAAATTTTCGAAATTTTGAAAAAGTGATTACAGATTGAGCCCCGTTTGGCTCTAGCGGCTCTAGTTTACGAGAAAAATCGATTTTTATAAAAATTTTCGAAATTTTGAAAAAGTGATTACAGATTGAGCCCCGTTTGGCTCTAGCGGCTCTAGTTTACGAGAAAAATCGATTTTTATAAAAATTTTCGAAATTTTGAAAAAGTGATTACAGATTGAGCCCCGTTTGGCTCTAGCGGCTCTAGTTTACGAGAAAAATCGATTTTTATAAAAATTTTCGAAATTTTGAAAAAGTGATTACAGATTGAGCCCCGTTTGGCTCTAGCGGCTCTAGTTTACGAGAAAAATCGATTTTTATAAAAATTTTCGAAATTTTGAAAAAGTGATTACAGATTGAGCCCCGTTTGGCTCTAGCGGCTCTAGTTTACGAGAAAAATCGATTTTTATAAAAATTTTCGAAATTTTGAAAAAGTGATTACAGATTGAGCCCCGTTTGGCTCTAGCGGCTCTAGTTTACGAGAAAAATCGATTTTTATAAAAATTTTCGAAATTTTGAAAAAGTGATTACAGATTGAGCCCCGTTTGGCTCTAGCGGCTCTAGTTTACGAGAAAAATCGATTTTTATAAAAATTTTCGAAATTTTGAAAAAGTGATTACAGATTGAGCCCCGTTTGGCTCTAGCGGCTCTAGTTTACGAGAAAAATCGATTTTTATAAAAATTTTCGAAATTTTGAAAAAGTGATTACAGATTGAGCCCCGTTTGGCTCTAGCGGCTCTAGTTTACGAGAAAAATCGATTTTTATAAAAATTTTCGAAATTTTGAAAAAGTGATTACAGATTGAGCCCCGTTTGGCTCTAGCGGCTCTAGTTTACGAGAAAAATCGATTTTTATAAAAATTTTCGAAATTTTGAAAAAGTGATTACAGATTGAGCCCCGTTTGGCTCTAGCGGCTCTAGTTTACGAGAAAAATCGATTTTTATAAAAATTTTCGAAATTTTGAAAAAGTGATTACAGATTGAGCCCCGTTTGGCTCTAGCGGCTCTAGTTTACGAGAAAAATCGATTTTTATAAAAATTTTCGAAATTTTGAAAAAGTGATTACAGATTGAGCCCCGTTTGGCTCTAGCGGCTCTAGTTTACGAGAAAAATCGATTTTTATAAAAATTTTCGAAATTTTGAAAAAGTGATTACAGATTGAGCCCCGTTTGGCTCTAGCGGCTCTAGTTTACGAGAAAAATCGATTTTTATAAAAATTTTCGAAATTTTGAAAAAGTGATTACAGATTGAGCCCCGTTTGGCTCTAGCGGCTCTAGTTTACGAGAAAAATCGATTTTTATAAAAATTTTCGAAATTTTGAAAAAGTGATTACAGATTGAGCCCCGTTTGGCTCTAGCGGCTCTAGTTTACGAGAAAAATCGATTTTTATAAAAATTTTCGAAATTTTGAAAAAGTGATTACAGATTGAGCCCCGTTTGGCTCTAGCGGCTCTAGTTTACGAGAAAAATCGATTTTTATAAAAATTTTCGAAATTTTGAAAAAGTGATTACAGATTGAGCCCCGTTTGGCTCTAGCGGCTCTAGTTTACGAGAAAAATCGATTTTTATAAAAATTTTCGAAATTTTGAAAAAGTGATTACAGATTGAGCCCCGTTTGGCTCTAGCGGCTCTAGTTTACGAGAAAAATCGATTTTTATAAAAATTTTCGAAATTTTGAAAAAGTGATTACAGATTGAGCCCCGTTTGGCTCTAGCGGCTCTAGTTTACGAGAAAAATCGATTTTTATAAAAATTTTCGAAATTTTGAAAAAGTGATTACAGATTGAGCCCCGTTTGGCTCTAGCGGCTCTAGTTTACGAGAAAAATCGATTTTTATAAAAATTTTCGAAATTTTGAAAAAGTGATTACAGATTGAGCCCCGTTTGGCTCTAGCGGCTCTAGTTTACGAGAAAAATCGATTTTTATAAAAATTTTCGAAATTTTGAAAAAGTGATTACAGATTGAGCCCCGTTTGGCTCTAGCGGCTCTAGTTTACGAGAAAAATCGATTTTTATAAAAATTTTCGAAATTTTGAAAAAGTGATTACAGATTGAGCCCCGTTTGGCTCTAGCGGCTCTAGTTTACGAGAAAAATCGATTTTTATAAAAATTTTCGAAATTTTGAAAAAGTGATTACAGATTGAGCCCCGTTTGGCTCTAGCGGCTCTAGTTTACGAGAAAAATCGATTTTTATAAAAATTTTCGAAATTTTGAAAAAGTGATTACAGATTGAGCCCCGTTTGGCTCTAGCGGCTCTAGTTTACGAGAAAAATCGATTTTTATAAAAATTTTCGAAATTTTGAAAAAGTGATTACAGATTGAGCCCCGTTTGGCTCTAGCGGCTCTAGTTTACGAGAAAAATCGATTTTTATAAAAATTTTCGAAATTTTGAAAAAGTGATTACAGATTGAGCCCCGTTTGGCTCTAGCGGCTCTAGTTTACGAGAAAAATCGATTTTTATAAAAATTTTCGAAATTTTGAAAAAGTGATTACAGATTGAGCCCCGTTTGGCTCTAGCGGCTCTAGTTTACGAGAAAAATCGATTTTTATAAAAATTTTCGAAATTTTGAAAAAGTGATTACAGATTGAGCCCCGTTTGGCTCTAGCGGCTCTAGTTTACGAGAAAAATCGATTTTTATAAAAATTTTCGAAATTTTGAAAAAGTGATTACAGATTGAGCCCCGTTTGGCTCTAGCGGCTCTAGTTTACGAGAAAAATCGATTTTTATAAAAATTTTCGAAATTTTGAAAAAGTGATTACAGATTGAGCCCCGTTTGGCTCTAGCGGCTCTAGTTTACGAGAAAAATCGATTTTTATAAAAATTTTCGAAATTTTGAAAAAGTGATTACAGATTGAGCCCCGTTTGGCTCTAGCGGCTCTAGTTTACGAGAAAAATCGATTTTTATAAAAATTTTCGAAATTTTGAAAAAGTGATTACAGATTGAGCCCCGTTTGGCTCTAGCGGCTCTAGTTTACGAGAAAAATCGATTTTTATAAAAATTTTCGAAATTTTGAAAAAGTGATTACAGATTGAGCCCCGTTTGGCTCTAGCGGCTCTAGTTTACGAGAAAAATCGATTTTTATAAAAATTTTCGAAATTTTGAAAAAGTGATTACAGATTGAGCCCCGTTTGGCTCTAGCGGCTCTAGTTTACGAGAAAAATCGATTTTTATAAAAATTTTCGAAATTTTGAAAAAGTGATTACAGATTGAGCCCCGTTTGGCTCTAGCGGCTCTAGTTTACGAGAAAAATCGATTTTTATAAAAATTTTCGAAATTTTGAAAAAGTGATTACAGATTGAGCCCCGTTTGGCTCTAGCGGCTCTAGTTTACGAGAAAAATCGATTTTTATAAAAATTTTCGAAATTTTGAAAAAGTGATTACAGATTGAGCCCCGTTTGGCTCTAGCGGCTCTAGTTTACGAGAAAAATCGATTTTTATAAAAATTTTCGAAATTTTGAAAAAGTGATTACAGATTGAGCCCCGTTTGGCTCTAGCGGCTCTAGTTTACGAGAAAAATCGATTTTTATAAAAATTTTCGAAATTTTGAAAAAGTGATTACAGATTGAGCCCCGTTTGGCTCTAGCGGCTCTAGTTTACGAGAAAAATCGATTTTTATAAAAATTTTCGAAATTTTGAAAAAGTGATTACAGATTGAGCCCCGTTTGGCTCTAGCGGCTCTAGTTTACGAGAAAAATCGATTTTTATAAAAATTTTCGAAATTTTGAAAAAGTGATTACAGATTGAGCCCCGTTTGGCTCTAGCGGCTCTAGTTTACGAGAAAAATCGATTTTTATAAAAATTTTTCGAAATTTTGAAAAAGTGATTACAGATTGAGCCCCGTTTGGCTCTAGCGGCTCTAGTTTACGAGAAAAATCGATTTTTATAAAAATTTTCGAAATTTTGAAAAAGTGATTACAGATTGAGCCCCGTTTGGCTCTAGCGGCTCTAGTTTACGAGAAAAATCGATTTTTATAAAAAATTTTCGAAATTTTGAAAAAGTGATTACAGATTGAGCCCCGTTTGGCTCTAGCGGCTCTAGTTTACGAGAAAAATCGATTTTTATAAAAATTTTCGAAATTTTGAAAAAGTGATTACAGATTGAGCCCCGTTTGGCTCTAGCGGCTCTAGTTTACGAGAAAAATCGATTTTTATAAAAATTTTCGAAATTTTGAAAAAGTGATTACAGATTGAGCCCCGTTTGGCTCTAGCGGCTCTAGTTTACGAGAAAAATCGATTTTTATAAAAATTTTCGAAATTTTGAAAAAGTGATTACAGATTGAGCCCCGTTTGGCTCTAGCGGCTCTAGTTTACGAGAAAAATCGATTTTTATAAAAATTTTCGAAATTTTGAAAAAGTGATTACAGATTGAGCCCCGTTTGGCTCTAGCGGCTCTAGTTTACGAGAAAAATCGATTTTTATAAAAATTTTCGAAATTTTGAAAAAGTGATTACAGATTGAGCCCCGTTTGGCTCTAGCGGCTCTAGTTTACGAGAAAAATCGATTTTTATAAAAATTTTCGAAATTTTGAAAAAGTGATTACAGATTGAGCCCCGTTTGGCTCTAGCGGCTCTAGTTTACGAGAAAAATCGATTTTTATAAAAATTTTCGAAATTTTGAAAAAGTGATTACAGATTGAGCCCCGTTTGGCTCTAGCGGCTCTAGTTTACGAGAAAAATCGATTTTTATAAAAATTTTCGAAATTTTGAAAAAGTGATTACAGATTGAGCCCCGTTTGGCTCTAGCGGCTCTAGTTTACGAGAAAAATCGATTTTTATAAAAATTTTCGAAATTTTGAAAAAGTGATTACAGATTGAGCCCCGTTTGGCTCTAGCGGCTCTAGTTTACGAGAAAAATCGATTTTTATAAAAATTTTCGAAATTTTGAAAAAGTGATTACAGATTGAGCCCCGTTTGGCTCTAGCGGCTCTAGTTTACGAGAAAAATCGATTTTTATAAAAATTTTCGAAATTTTGAAAAAGTGATTACAGATTGAGCCCCGTTTGGCTCTAGCGGCTCTAGTTTACGAGAAAAATCGATTTTTATAAAAATTTTCGAAATTTTGAAAAAGTGATTACAGATTGAGCCCCGTTTGGCTCTAGCGGCTCTAGTTTACGAGAAAAATCGATTTTTATAAAAATTTTCGAAATTTTGAAAAAGTGATTACAGATTGAGCCCCGTTTGGCTCTAGCGGCTCTAGTTTACGAGAAAAATCGATTTTTATAAAAATTTTCGAAATTTTGAAAAAGTGATTACAGATTGAGCCCCGTTTGGCTCTAGCGGCTCTAGTTTACGAGAAAAATCGATTTTTATAAAAATTTTCGAAATTTTGAAAAAGTGATTACAGATTGAGCCCCGTTTGGCTCTAGCGGCTCTAGTTTACGAGAAAAATCGATTTTTATAAAAATTTTCGAAATTTTGAAAAAGTGATTACAGATTGAGCCCCGTTTGGCTCTAGCGGCTCTAGTTTACGAGAAAAATCGATTTTTATAAAAATTTTCGAAATTTTGAAAAAGTGATTACAGATTGAGCCCCGTTTGGCTCTAGCGGCTCTAGTTTACGAGAAAAATCGATTTTTATAAAAATTTTCGAAATTTTGAAAAAGTGATTACAGATTGAGCCCCGTTTGGCTCTAGCGGCTCTAGTTTACGAGAAAAATCGATTTTTATAAAAATTTTCGAAATTTTGAAAAAGTGATTACAGATTGAGCCCCGTTTGGCTCTAGCGGCTCTAGTTTACGAGAAAAATCGATTTTTATAAAAATTTTCGAAATTTGAAAAAGTGATTACAGATTGAGCCCCGTTTGGCTCTAGCGGCTCTAGTTTACGAGAAAAATCGATTTTTATAAAAATTTTCGAAATTTTGAAAAAGTGATTACAGATTGAGCCCCGTTTGGCTCTAGCGGCTCTAGTTTACGAGAAAAATCGATTTTTATAAAAATTTTCGAAATTTTGAAAAAGTGATTACAGATTGAGCCCCGTTTGGCTCTAGCGGCTCTAGTTTACGAGAAAAATCGATTTTTATAAAAATTTTCGAAATTTTGAAAAAGTGATTACAGATTGAGCCCCGTTTGGCTCTAGCGGCTCTAGTTTACGAGAAAAATCGATTTTTATAAAAATTTTCGAAATTTTGAAAAAGTGATTACAGATTGAGCCCCGTTTGGCTCTAGCGGCTCTAGTTTACGAGAAAAATCGATTTTTATAAAAATTTTCGAAATTTTGAAAAAGTGATTACAGATTGAGCCCCGTTTGGCTCTAGCGGCTCTAGTTTACGAGAAAAATCGATTTTTATAAAAATTTTCGAAATTTTGAAAAAGTGATTACAGATTGAGCCCCGTTTGGCTCTAGCGGCTCTAGTTTACGAGAAAAATCGATTTTTATAAAAATTTTCGAAATTTTGAAAAAGTGATTACAGATTGAGCCCCGTTTGGCTCTAGCGGCTCTAGTTTACGAGAAAAATCGATTTTTATAAAAATTTTCGAAATTTTGAAAAAGTGATTACAGATTGAGCCCCGTTTGGCTCTAGCGGCTCTAGTTTACGAGAAAAATCGATTTTTATAAAAATTTTCGAAATTTTGAAAAAGTGATTACAGATTGAGCCCCGTTTGGCTCTAGCGGCTCTAGTTTACGAGAAAAATCGATTTTTATAAAAATTTTCGAAATTTTGAAAAAGTGATTACAGATTGAGCCCCGTTTGGCTCTAGCGGCTCTAGTTTACGAGAAAAATCGATTTTTATAAAAATTTTCGAAATTTTGAAAAAGTGATTACAGATTGAGCCCCGTTTGGCTCTAGCGGCTCTAGTTTACGAGAAAAATCGATTTTTATAAAAATTTTCGAAATTTTGAAAAAGTGATTACAGATTGAGCCCCGTTTGGCTCTAGCGGCTCTAGTTTACGAGAAAAATCGATTTTTATAAAAATTTTCGAAATTTTGAAAAAGTGATTACAGATTGAGCCCCGTTTGGCTCTAGCGGCTCTAGTTTACGAGAAAAATCGATTTTTATAAAAATTTTCGAAATTTTGAAAAAGTGATTACAGATTGAGCCCCGTTTGGCTCTAGCGGCTCTAGTTTACGAGAAAAATCGATTTTTATAAAAATTTTCGAAATTTTGAAAAAGTGATTACAGATTGAGCCCCGTTTGGCTCTAGCGGCTCTAGTTTACGAGAAAAATCGATTTTTATAAAAATTTTCGAAATTTTGAAAAAGTGATTACAGATTGAGCCCCGTTTGGCTCTAGCGGCTCTAGTTTACGAGAAAAATCGATTTTTATAAAAATTTTCGAAATTTTGAAAAAGTGATTACAGATTGAGCCCCGTTTGGCTCTAGCGGCTCTAGTTTACGAGAAAAATCGATTTTTATAAAAATTTTCGAAATTTTGAAAAAGTGATTACAGATTGAGCCCCGTTTGGCTCTAGCGGCTCTAGTTTACGAGAAAAATCGATTTTTATAAAAATTTTCGAAATTTTGAAAAAGTGATTACAGATTGAGCCCCGTTTGGCTCTAGCGGCTCTAGTTTACGAGAAAAATCGATTTTTATAAAAATTTTCGAAATTTTGAAAAAGTGATTACAGATTGAGCCCCGTTTGGCTCTAGCGGCTCTAGTTTACGAGAAAAATCGATTTTTATAAAAATTTTCGAAATTTTGAAAAAGTGATTACAGATTGAGCCCCGTTTGGCTCTAGCGGCTCTAGTTTACGAGAAAAATCGATTTTTATAAAAATTTTCGAAATTTTGAAAAAGTGATTACAGATTGAGCCCCGTTTGGCTCTAGCGGCTCTAGTTTACGAGAAAAATCGATTTTTATAAAAATTTTCGAAATTTTGAAAAAGTGATTACAGATTGAGCCCCGTTTGGCTCTAGCGGCTCTAGTTTACGAGAAAAATCGATTTTTATAAAAATTTTCGAAATTTTGAAAAAGTGATTACAGATTGAGCCCCGTTTGGCTCTAGCGGCTCTAGTTTACGAGAAAAATCGATTTTTATAAAAATTTTCGAAATTTTGAAAAAGTGATTACAGATTGAGCCCCGTTTGGCTCTAGCGGCTCTAGTTTACGAGAAAAATCGATTTTTATAAAAATTTTCGAAATTTTGAAAAAGTGATTACAGATTGAGCCCCGTTTGGCTCTAGCGGCTCTAGTTTACGAGAAAAATCGATTTTTATAAAAATTTTCGAAATTTTGAAAAAGTGATTACAGATTGAGCCCCGTTTGGCTCTAGCGGCTCTAGTTTACGAGAAAAATCGATTTTTATAAAAATTTTCGAAATTTTGAAAAAGTGATTACAGATTGAGCCCCGTTTGGCTCTAGCGGCTCTAGTTTACGAGAAAAATCGATTTTTATAAAAATTTTCGAAATTTTGAAAAAGTGATTACAGATTGAGCCCCGTTTGGCTCTAGCGGCTCTAGTTTACGAGAAAAATCGATTTTTATAAAAATTTTCGAAATTTTGAAAAAGTGATTACAATTGAGCCCCGTTTGGCTCTAGCGGCTCTAGTTTACGAGAAAAATCGATTTTTATAAAAATTTTCGAAATTTTGAAAAGTGATTACAAATTGAGCCCCGTTTGGCTCTAGCGGCTCTAGTTTACGAAAAATCGATTTTTATAAAAATTTTGAATTTTTGAAAAAGTGATTACAGATTAAGCCCGTTTGGCTCTGGGCTCTAGTTTAGAAGAAAAATCGATTTTTATAAAAAATTTCGAAATTTGAAAAAGTGATTACAGATTAAGCCCGTTGGCTCTGGCGGCTCTAGTTTACGAGAAAAATCGATTTTTATAAAATTTCGAAATTTTGAAAGTGATTACGTTAAGCCCGTTTGGCTCTGGGCTCTAGTTTAGAAGAAATCGATTTTTATAAAAATTTCGAAATTTGAAAAGTGATTACAGTTAAGCCCGTTTGGCTCTGGGGGCTTAGTTTACGAGAAAATCGATTTTTATAAAATTTTTCGAAATTTTGAAAAGTGATTACGATTAAGCCCCGTTTGGCTCTGGGGGCTCTAGTTTACGAGAAAAATCGATTTTTATAAAAATTTTCGAAATTTGAAAAAGTGATACAGATTAAGCCCTTGGCTCTGGCGGCTCTAGTTTACGAGAAAAATCGATTTTTATAAAATTTTTTGAATTTTGAAAAAGTGATTACAATTAAGCCCCTTTGGCTCTGCGGCTCTAGTTTACGAGAAAATCGATTTTTATAAAAATTTTCGAAATTTGAAAAAGTGATTACATTAAGCCCCGTTTGGCTCTGCGGCTCTAGTTTACGAGAAAAATCGATTTTTATAAAATTTTTGAAATTTTGAAAAAGTGATTAGGATTAAGCCCGTTTTGGCTCTGGGGGCTCTAGTTTACGAGAAAAATCGATTTTTATAAAAATTTCGAAATTTGAAAAAGTGATTACAGATTAAGCCCCGTTTGGCTCTGCGGGCTCTAGTTTATAAGAAAAATCGATTTTTATAAAAATTTTGAAATTTTGAAAAGTGATTACAGATTAAGCCCGTTTGGCTCTAGCGGCTCTAGTTTACGAGAAAAATCGATTTTTATAAATTTTTTGAATTTTGAAAAAAGTGATACGATTAGCCCCGTTTGGCTCTGGGGGCTCTAGTTTACGAGAAAAACTTTTTATAAAAATTTCGAATTTTTTGAAAGTGATTACAGATTAAGCCGTTTGGCTCTAGCGGCTCTAGTTTACGAGAAAAATCGATTTTTATAAAATTTTTCGAATTTTGAAAAAGTGATTACAGATTAGCCCCGTTTGGTCTGGAGCTCTAGTTTAGAAGAAAATCGATTTTTATAAAAATTTTCGAAATTTTGAAAAAGTGATTACAGATTAAGCCCCGTTTGGCTCTGGGGCTCTATTTACGAAAAAATCGATTTTTATAAAATTTCGAAATTTTGAAAAGTGATTACAGATTAAGCCCCGTTTGGCTCTGCGGCTCTAGTTTACGAGAAAAAATCGATTTTTATAAAAATTCGAAATTTTTAAAAAGTGATTACATTTAGCCCCCTTTTGCTCTAGCGGCTCTAGTTACGAGAAAAATCGATTTTTATAAAATTTTCGAATTTTGAAAAGTGATTACAGATTAA
>PYHX02000249.1:0-66128 GCA_004302925.2 Cochliomyia hominivorax | reverse complement strand
TATTTACCGAGTTAAAGCGATTTAAAGTTCAAATTTTATTTTTTACCGAATTTTTGGATTTTTGAAAAAAGTATTACAAATTAAGCTTTATTTTGCTCAAAATCGTAGTATTTACCGAGTTATAAGCGAATTTAAAGTTCAGATTTAATTTTTTACCGATTTTTCATTTTTGAAAAGTGATTTTGATTTTTTAAAAAGTGATTACAAATTAAGCTTATTTTGCTCAAATCGCAGTATTTACCGAGTTATAGCCGATTTAAAGTTCAGAATATTTTTTTACCGATTTTTGGATTTTTGAAAAAGTGATTACAAAATTAAGCTTATTTTTGCTCAAAATCGCAGTATTTACCGAGTTATAAGCGATTTAAAGTTCAGATTTATTTTTTTACCGATTTTTGGATTTTTGAAAAAGGATTACAAATTAAGCTTATTTTGCTCAAAATCGCAGTATTTACCGATTATAAGCGATTTAAAGTTCAATTTTATTTTTACCGATTTTTGGATTTTTGAAAAGTGATTACAAATTAAGCTATATTTTTGCTCAAAATCGCAGTATTTACACGAGTTATAAGCGATTTAAAGTTCAAAATTTTATTTTTTACCGATTTTTGGATTTTTCGATTTTTGAAAAGTGATTACAAATTAAGCTTATTTTGGCTCAAATCGCATATTTACCGATCTTAAAGCGATTTAAAGTTCAAATTTTATTTTTTCCGATTTTTGGATTTTTGAAAAAGTGATTACAAATTAAGCTTATTTTGCTCAAAATCGCAGTATTTACCGAGTTATAAGCGATTTAAAGTTCAATTTTATTTTTTACCGATTTTTGGATTTTTGAAAAAGTGATTACAAATTAAGCTTATTTTGCTAAAAATCGCAGTATTTACCGAGTTGTAAGCGATTTAAAGTTCAGATTTTATTTTTTACCGATTTTTGGATTTTTGAAAAAAGTGATTACAAATTAAGCTTATTTTGCTCAAAATCGCAGTATTTACCGATCTTTAAAGCGATTTAAAGTTCAAATTTTATTTTTTACCGATTTTTGGATTTTTGAAAAAAGTGATTACAAATTAAGCTTATTTTGCTCAAAATCGCAGTATTTACGAGTTGTAAGCGATTTAAAGTTCATTTTATTTTTTACCGATTTTTGGATTTTTGAAAAAGTGATTACAAATTAAGCTTATTTTGCTCAAAATCGCAGTATTTACCCGAGTTATAAGCGATTTAAGGTTCAAATTTTATTTTTTACCGATTTTTTGGATTTTTGAAAAAGTGATTACAAATTAAAGCTTATTTTGCTCAAATCGCAGTATTTACCGATCTTTAAGCGATTTAAAGTTCAAATTTTATTTTTTACCGATTTTTAGATTTTTGAAAAAGTGATTACAAATTAAGCTTATTTTGCTCAAAATCGCAGTATTTGCCGAGTTGTAAGCGATTTAAAGTTCAATTTTATTTTTTACCGATTTTTTGGATTTTTGAAAAAGTGATTACAAATTAAGCTTATTTTGCTAAAATCGCAGTATTTACCGAGTTGTAAGCGATTTAAAGTTCATTTTATTTTTTACCGATTTTTGGATTTTAAAAAAAGTGATTACAAATTAAGCTTATTTTGCTCAAAATCGCAGTATTTACCGAGTTATAAGCGATTTAAAGTTCAAATTTTATTTTTACCGATTTTTGGATTTTTGAAAAAAAAATTCGCATGTATTTACCGAGTTATAAGCGATTTAAAGTTTAGATTTTTATTTTTATATCGATTTTTGGATTTTTGAAAAAGTGATTACAAATTAAGCTTATTTTGCTCAAAATCGCAGTATTTACCGAGTTATAAGCGATTTAAAGTTCAGATTTTATTTTTTACCGATTTTTGGATTTTTGAAAAAAGTGATTACAAATTAAGCTTATTTTGCTCAAAATCGCAGTATTTACCGAGTTATAAGCGATTTAAAATTCAGATTTTATTTTTTACCGATTTTTCCATTTTTGAAAAAGTGATTACAAATTAAGCTTATTTTGCTCAAAATCGCAGTATTTACCGAGTTATAAGCGATTTAAAGTTCAAATTTTATTTTTTACCGATTTTTGCATTTTTGAAAAAGTGATTACAAATTAAGCTTATTTTGCTCAAAATCGCAGTATTTACCGAGTTATAAGCGATTTAAAGTTCAGATTTTATTTTTTACCGATTTTTCCATTTTTGAAAAAGTGATTACAAATTAAGCTTATTTTGCTCAAAATCACAGTATTTACCGAGTTATAAGGAATTTAAAGTTCAAATTTTATTTTTTACCGATTTTTGGATTTTTGAAAAAGTGATTACAAATTAAGCTTATTTTGCTCAAAATCGCAGTATTTACCGAGTTATAAGCGATTTAAAGTTCAGATTTTATTTTTTACTGATTTTTCCATTTTTGAAAAAGTGATTACAAATTAAGCTTATTTTGCTCAAAATCACAGTATTTACCGAGTTGTAAGCGATTTAAAGTTCAGATTTTATTTTTTACCGATTTTTCCATTTTTGAAAAAGTGATTACAAATTAAGCTTATTTTGCTCAAAATCGCAGTATTTACCGAGTTATAAGCGATTTAAAGTTCAAATTTTATTTTTTACCGATTTTTGGATTTTTGAAAAAGTGATTACAAATTAAGCTTATTTTGCTCAAAATCGCAGTATTTACCGAGTTATAAGCGATTTAAAGTTCAGATTTTATTTTTACCGATTTTTCCATTTTTGAAAAAGTGATTACAAATTAAGCTTATTTTGCTCAAAATCGCAATATTTACCGAGTTTAAGCGATTTAAAGTTCAAATTTTATTTTTTACCGATTTTTCCATTTTTGAAAAAGTGATTACATATTAAGCTTATTTTGCTCAAAATCGCAGTATTTACCGAGTTATAAGCGATTTAAAGTTCAGATTTTATTTTTTACCGATTTTTGGATTTTGAAAAAGTGATTACAAATTAAGCTTATTTTGCTCAAAATCGCAATATTTACCGAGTTATAAGCGATTTAAAGTTCAGATTTTATTTTTTACCGATTTTTGGATTTTTGAAAAAGTGATTACAAATTAAGCTTATTTTGCTCAAAATCGCAGTATTTACCGAGTTATAAGCGATTTAAAGTTCAGATTTTATTTTTTACCGATTTTTGGATTTTTTGAAAAAGTGATTACAAATTAAGCTTATTTTGCTCAAAATCGCAGTATTTACCGAGTTATAAGCGATTTAAAGTTCAGATTTTATTTTTTACCGATTTTTGCATTTTTGAAAAAGTGATTACAAATTAGGCTTATTTTGCTCAAAATCGCAGTATTTACCGAGTTATAAGCGATTTAAAGTTCAGATTTTATTTTTTACCGATTTTTCCATTTTTGAAAAAGTGATTACAAATTAAGCTTATTTTGCTCAAAATCGCAATATTTACCGATCTATAAGCGATTTAAAGTTCAAATTTTATTTTTTACCGATTTTTGGATTTTTGAAAAAGTGATTACAAATTAAGCTTATTTTGCTCAAAATCGCAGTATTTACCGAGTTATAAGCGATTTAAAGTTCAATTTTATTTTTTACCGATTTTTGGATTTTTGAAAAAGTGATTACAAATTAAGCTTATTTTGCTCAAAATCGCAGTATTTACCGAGTTTAAGCGATTTAAAGTTCAGATTTATTTTTTACCGATTTTTGGATTTTTGAAAAAGTGATTACAAATTAAGCTTATTTTGCTCAAAATCGCAGTATTTACCGAGTTATAAGCGATTTAAAGTTCAAATTTTATTTTTTACCGATTTTTGGATTTTTGAAAAAGTGATTACAAATTAAGCTTATTTTGCTCAAAATCGCAGTATTTACCGAGTTATAAGCGATTTAAAGTTCAATTTTATTTTTTACCGATTTTTGGATTTTTGAAAAAGTGATTACAAATTAAGCTTATTTTGCTCAAAATCGCAGTATTTACCGAGTTATAAGCGATTTAAAGTTCAAATTTTATTTTTTACCGATTTTTGGATTTTTGAAAAAGTGATTACAAATTAAGCTTATTTTGCTCAAAATCGCAGTATTTACCGAGTTATAAGCGATTTAAAGTTCAAATTTTATTTTTTACCGATTTTTCGATTTTTGAAAAAGTGATTACAAATTAAGCTTATTTTGCTCAAAATCGCAGTATTTACCGAGTTATAAGCGATTTAAAGTTCAATTTTATTTTTTACCGATTTTTGGATTTTTGAAAAAGTGATTACAAATTAAGCTTATTTTGCTCAAAATCGCAGTATTTACCGAGTTATAAGCGATTTAAAGTTCAAATTTTATTTTTTACCGATTTTTCCATTTTTGAAAAAGTGATTACAAATTAAGCTTATTTTGCTCAAAATCGCAGTATTTACCGAGTTATAAGCGATTTAAAGTTCAATTTTATTTTTTACCGATTTTTGGATTTTTGAAAAAGTGATTACAAATTAAGCTTATTTTGCTCAAAATCGCAGTATTTACCGAGTTATAAGCGATTTAAAGTTCAGATTTTATTTTTTACCGATTTTTGGATTTTTGAAAAGTGATTACAAATTAAGCTTATTTGCTCAAATCGCAGTATTTACCGAGTTATAAGCGATTTAAAGTTCAGATTTTATTTTTTACCGATTTTTGGATTTTTGAAAAAGTGATTACAAATTAAGCTTATTTTGCTCAAAATCGCAGTATTTACCGAGTTATAAGCGATTTAAAGTTCAGATTTTATTTTTTACCGATTTTTCCATTTTTGAAAAAGTGATTACAAATTAAGCTTATTTTGCTCAAAATCGCAGTATTTACCGAGTTATAAGCGATTTAAAGTTCAGATTTTATTTTTTACCGATTTTTGGATTTTTGAAAAAGTGATTACAAATTAAGCTTATTTTGCTCAAAATCGCAGTATTTACCGAGTTATAAGCGATTTAAAGTTCAAATTTTATTTTTATACCGATTTTTGGATTTTTGAAAAAGTGATTACAAATTAAGCTTATTTTGCTCAAAATCGCAGTATTTACCGAGTTATAAGCGATTTAAAGTTCAGATTTTATTTTTTACCGATTTTTCCATTTTTGAAAAAGTGATTACAAATTAAGCTTATTTTGCTCAAAATCGCAGTATTTACCGAGTTGTAAGCGATTTAAAGTTCAGATTTTATTTTTTACCGATTTTTCCATTTTTGAAAAAGTGATTACAAATTAAGCTTATTTTGCTCAAAATCGCAGTATTTACCGAGTTATAAGCGATTTAAAGTTCAGATTTTATTTTTTACCGATTTTTCCATTTTTGAAAAAGTGATTACAAATTAAGCTTATTTTGCTCAAAATCACAGTATTTACCGAGTTATAAGCGATTTAAAGTTCAGATTTTATTTTTTACCGATTTTTGGATTTTTGAAAAAGTGATTACAAATTAAGCTTATTTTGCTCAAAATCGCAGTATTTACCGAGTTATAAGCGATTTAAAGTTCAGATTTTATTTTTTACCGATTTTTGGATTTTTGAAAAAGTGATTACAAATTAAGCTTATTTTGCTCAAAATCGCAGTATTTACCGAGTTATAAGCGATTTAAAGTTCAAATTTTATTTTTACCGATTTTTGATTTTTGAAAAAGTGATTACAAATTAAGCTTATTTTGCTCAAAATCGCAATATTTACCGAGTTATAAGCGATTTAAAGTTCAGATTTTATTTTTTACCGATTTTTCCATTTTTGAAAAAGTGATTACAAATTAAGCTTATTTTGCTCAAAATCGCAGTATTTACCGAGTTATAAGCGATTTAAAGTTCAGATTTTATTTTTTACCGATTTTTCGATTTTTGAAAAAGTGATTACAAATTAAGCTTATTTTGCTCAAAATCGCAGTATTTACCGAGTTATAAGCGATTTAAAGTTCAGATTTTATTTTTTACCGATTTTTCGATTTTTGAAAAAGTGATTACAAATTAAGCTTATTTTGCTCAAAATCGCAGTATTTACCGAGTTATAAGCGATTTAAAGTTCAGATTTTATTTTTTACCGATTTTTCGATTTTTGAAAAAGTGATTACAAATTAAGCTTATTTTGCTCAAAATCGCAGTATTTACCGAGTTATAAGCGATTTAAAGTTCAGATTTTATTTTTTACCGATTTTTGGATTTTTGAAAAGTGATTACAAATTAAGCTTATTTTGCTCAAAATCGCAGTATTTACCGAGTTATAAGCGATTTAAAGTTCAGATTTTATTTTTTACCGATTTTTCCATTTTTGAAAAAGTGATTACAAATTAAGCTTATTTTGCTCAAAATCGCAGTATTTACCGAGTTATAAGCGATTTAAAGTTCAAATTTTATTTTTTACCGATTTTTGGATTTTTGAAAAAGTGATTACAAATTAAGCTTATTTTGCTCAAAATCGCAATATTTACCGAGTTATAAGCGATTTAAAGTTCAAATTTTATTTTTTACCGATTTTTGGATTTTTGAAAAAGTGATTACAAATTAAGCTTATTTTGCTCAAAATCGCAGTATTTACCGAGTTATAAGCGATTTAAAGTTCAATTTTATTTTTTACCGATTTTTGGATTTTTGAAAAAGTGATTACAAATTAAGCTTATTTTGCTCAAAATCGCAGTATTTACCGAGTTATAAGCGATTTAAAGTTCAAATTTTATTTTTTACCGATTTTTGGATTTTTGAAAAAGTGATTACAAATTAAGCTTATTTTGCTCAAAATCGCAGTATTTACCGAGTTATAAGCGATTTAAAGTTCAAATTTTATTTTTTACCGATTTTTGGATTTTTGAAAAAGTGATTACAAATTAAGCTTATTTTGCTCAAAATCGCAGTATTTACCGAGTTGTAAGCGATTTAAAGTTCAATTTTATTTTTTACCGATTTTTGGATTTTTGAAAAAGTGATTACAAATTAAGCTTATTTTGCTCAAAATCGCAGTATTTACCGAGTTATAAGCGATTTAAAGTTCAAATTTTATTTTTTACCGATTTTTGGATTTTTGAAAAAGTGATTACAAATTAAGCTTATTTTGCTCAAAATCGCAGTATTTACCGAGTTATAAGCGATTTAAAGTTCAATTTTATTTTTTACCGATTTTTGGATTTTTGAAAAAGTGATTACAAATTAAGCTTATTTTGCTCAAAATCGCAGTATTTACCGAGTTATAAGCGATTTAAAGTTCAAATTTTATTTTTTACCGATTTTTGGATTTTTGAAAAAGTGATTACAAATTAAGCTTATTTTGCTCAAAATCGCAGTATTTACCGAGTTTAAGCGATTTAAAGTTCAAATTTTATTTTTACCGATTTTTGGATTTTTGAAAAAGTGATTACAAATTAAGCTTATTTTGCTCAAAATCGCAGTATTTACCGAGTTGTAAGCGATTTAAAGTTCAATTTTTATTTTTTACCGATTTTTGGATTTTTGAAAAAGTGATTACAAATTAAGCTTATTTTGCTCAAAATCGCAGTATTTACCGAGTTATAAGCGATTTAAAGTTCAAATTTTATTTTTTACCGATTTTTGGATTTTTGAAAAAGTGATTACAAATTAAGCTTATTTTGCTCAAAATCGCAATATTTACCGAGCTTTAAGCGATTTAAAGTTCAAATTTTATTTTTTACCGATTTTTGGATTTTTGAAAAAAAATCGCAGTATTTACCGAGTTATAAGCGATTTAAAGTTCAGATTTTATTTTTTACCGATTTTTCCATTTTTGAAAAAGTGATTACAAATTAAGCTTATTTTGCTCAAAATCGCAATATTTACCGAGCTATAAGCGATTTAAAGTTCAGATTTTATTTTTTACCGATTTTTGGATTTTTGAAAAAGTGATTACAAATTAAGCTTATTTTGCTCAAAATCGCAGTATTTACCGAGTTATAAGCGATTTAAAGTTCAGATTTTATTTTTTACTGATTTTTGGATTTTTGAAAAAGTGATTACAAATTAAGCTTATTTTGCTCAAAATCGCAGTATTTACCGAGTTATAAGCGATTTAAAGTTCAGATTTTATTTTTTATCGATTTTTGGATTTTTGAAAAAGTGATTACAAATTAAGCTTATTTTGCTCAAAATCGCAGTATTTACCGAGTTATAAGCGATTTAAAGTTCAGATTTTATTTTTTACCGATTTTTCCATTTTTGAAAAAGTGATTACAAATTAAGCTTATTTTGCTCAAAATCGCAGTATTTACCGAGTTATAAGCGATTTAAAGTTCAGATTTTATTTTTTACCGATTTTTCCATTTTTGAAAAAGTGATTACAAATTAAGCTTATTTTGCTCAAAATCGCAGTATTTACCGAGTTATAAGCGATTTAAAGTTCAGATTTTATTTTTTACCGATTTTTCCATTTTTGAAAAAGTGATTACAAATTAAGCTTATTTTGCTCAAAATCGCAGTATTTACCGAGTTATAAGCGATTTAAAGTTCAAATTTTATTTTTTACCGATTTTTGGATTTTTGAAAAAGTGATTACAAATTAAGCTTATTTTGCTCAAAATCGCAGTATTTACCGAGTTATAAGCGATTTAAAGTTCAAATTTTATTTTTTACCGATTTTTCGATTTTTGAAAAAGTGATTACAAATTAAGCTTATTTTGCTCAAAATCGCAGTATTTACCGAGTTATAAGCGATTTAAAGTTCAGATTTTATTTTTTACCGATTTTTCGATTTTTGAAAAAGTGATTACAAATTAAGCTTATTTTGCTCAAAATCGCAGTATTTACCGAGTTATAAGCGATTTAAAGTTCAGATTTTATTTTTTACCGATTTTTGGATTTTTGAAAAAGTGATTACAAATTAAGCTTATTTTGCTCAAAATCGCAGTATTTACCGAGTTATAAGCGATTTAAAGTTCAGATTTTATTTTTTACCGATTTTTCCATTTTTGAAAAAGTGATTACAAATTAAGCTTATTTTGCTCAAAATCGCAGTATTTACCGAGTTATAAGCGATTTAAAGTTCAAATTTTATTTTTTACCGATTTTTGATTTTTGAAAAAGTGATTACAAATTAAGCTTATTTTGCTCAAAATCGCAGTATTTACCGAGTTATAAGCGATTTAAAGTTCAGATTTTATTTTTTACCGATTTTTCCATTTTTGAAAAAGTGATTACAAATTAAGCTTATTTTGCTCAAAATCGCAGTATTTACCGAGTTATAAGCGATTTAAAGTTCAGATTTTATTTTTTACCGATTTTTCGATTTTTGAAAAAGTGATTACAAATTAAGCTTATTTTGCTCAAAATCGCAGTATTTACCGAGTTATAAGCGATTTAAAGTTCAGATTTTATTTTTTACCGATTTTTGGATTTTTGAAAAAGTGATTACAAATTAAGCTTATTTTGCTCAAAATCGCAGTATTTACCGAGTTATAAGCGATTTAAAGTTCAGATTTTATTTTTTACCGATTTTTCCATTTTTGAAAAAGTGATTACAAATTAAGCTTATTTTGCTCAAAATCGCAGTATTTACCGAGTTATAAGCGATTTAAAGTTCAGATTTTATTTTTTACCGATTTTTGCATTTTTGAAAAAGTGATTACAAATTAAGCTTATTTTGCTCAAAATCGCAGTATTTACCGAGTTATAAGCGATTTAAAGTTCAGATTTTATTTTTTACCGATTTTTGCATTTTTGAAAAAGTGATTACAAATTAAGCTTATTTTGCTCAAAATCGCAGTATTTACCGAGTTATAAGCGATTTAAAGTTCAGATTTTATTTTTTACCGATTTTTCGATTTTTGAAAAAGTGATTACAAATTAAGCTTATTTTGCTCAAAATCGCAGTATTTACCGAGTTATAAGCGATTTAAAGTTCAGATTTTATTTTTTACCGATTTTTGGATTTTTGAAAAAGTGATTACAAATTAAGCTTATTTTGCTCAAAATCGCAGTATTTACCGAGTTATAAGCGATTTAAAGTTCAGATTTTATTTTTTACCGATTTTTGCATTTTTGAAAAAGTGATTACAAATTAAGCTTATTTTGCTCAAAATCGCAGTATTTACCGAGTTATAAGCGATTTAAAGTTCAGATTTTATTTTTTACCGATTTTTCCATTTTTGAAAAAGTGATTACAAATTAAGCTTATTTTGCTCAAAATCGCAGTATTTACCGAGTTATAAGCGATTTAAAGTTCAGATTTTATTTTTTACCGATTTTTCCATTTTTGAAAAAGTGATTACAAATTAAGCTTATTTTGCTCAAAATCGCAGTATTTACCGAGTTATAAGCGATTTAAAGTTCAAATTTTATTTTTTACCGATTTTTGGATTTTTGAAAAAGTGATTACAAATTAAGCTTATTTTGCTCAAAATCGCAGTATTTACCGAGTTATAAGCGATTTAAAGTTCAGATTTTATTTTTTACCGATTTTTGATTTTTGAAAAAGTGATTACAAATTAAGCTTATTTTGCTCAAAATCGCAGTATTTACCGAGTTATAAGCGATTTAAAGTTCAGATTTTATTTTTTACCGATTTTTCCATTTTTGAAAAAGTGATTACAAATTAAGCTTATTTTGCTCAAAATCGCAGTATTTACCGAGTTATAAGCGATTTAAAGTTCAGATTTTATTTTTTACCGATTTTTCCATTTTTGAAAAAGTGATTACAAATTAAGCTTATTTTGCTCAAAATCGCAGTATTTACCGAGTTATAAGCGATTTAAAGTTCAGATTTTATTTTTTACCGATTTTTCCATTTTTGAAAAAGTGATTACAAATTAAGCTTATTTTGCTCAAAATCGCAGTATTTACCGAGTTATAAGCGATTTAAAGTTCAGATTTTATTTTTTACCGATTTTTCGATTTTTGAAAAAGTGATTACAAATTAAGCTTATTTTGCTCAAAATCGCAGTATTTACCGAGTTATAAGCGATTTAAAGTTCAAATTTTATTTTTTACCGATTTTTGGATTTTTGAAAAAGTGATTACAAATTAAGCTTATTTTGCTCAAAATCGCAGTATTTACCGAGTTATAAGCGATTTAAAGTTCAGATTTTATTTTTTACCGATTTTTGGATTTTTGAAAAAGTGATTACAAATTAAGCTTATTTTGCTCAAAATCGCAGTATTTACCGAGTTATAAGCGATTTAAAGTTCAGATTTTATTTTTTACCGATTTTTCCATTTTTGAAAAAGTGATTACAAATTAAGCTTATTTTGCTCAAAATCGCAGTATTTACCGAGTTATAAGCGATTTAAAGTTCAGATTTTATTTTTTACCGATTTTTCCATTTTTGAAAAAGTGATTACAAATTAAGCTTATTTTGCTCAAAATCGCAGTATTTACCGAGTTATAAGCGATTTAAAGTTCAGATTTTATTTTTTACCGATTTTTCCATTTTTGAAAAAGTGATTACAAATTAAGCTTATTTTGCTCAAAATCGCAGTATTTACCGAGTTATAAGCGATTTAAAGTTCAGATTTTATTTTTTACCGATTTTTCCATTTTTGAAAAAGTGATTACAAATTAAGCTTATTTTGCTCAAAATCGCAGTATTTACCGAGTTATAAGCGATTTAAAGTTCAGATTTTATTTTTTACCGATTTTTCCATTTTTGAAAAAGTGATTACAAATTAAGCTTATTTTGCTCAAAATCGCAGTATTTACCGAGTTATAAGCGATTTAAAGTTCAAATTTTATTTTTTACCGATTTTTGGATTTTTGAAAAAGTGATTACAAATTAAGCTTATTTTGCTCAAAATCGCAAGTATTTACCGAGTTATAAGCGATTTAAAGTTCAGATTTTATTTTTTACCGATTTTTCGATTTTTGAAAAAGTGATTACAAATTAAGCTTATTTTGCTCAAATCGCAGTATTTACCGAGTTATAAGCGATTTAAAGTTCAGATTTTATTTTTTACCGATTTTTCCATTTTGAAAAAGTGATTACAAATTAAGCTTATTTTGCTCAAAATCGCAGTATTTACCGAGTTATAAGCGATTTAAAGTTCAAATTTTATTTTTTACCGATTTTTCGATTTTTGAAAAAGTGATTACAAATTAAGCTTATTTTGCTCAAAATCGCAGTATTTACCGAGTTATAAGCGATTTAAAGTTCAGATTTTATTTTTTACCGATTTTTCCATTTTTGAAAAAGTGATTACAAATTAAGCTTATTTTGCTCAAAATCGCAGTATTTACCGAGTTATAAGCGATTTAAAGTTCAGATTTTATTTTTTACCGATTTTTGGATTTTTGAAAAAGTGATTACAAATTAAGCTTATTTTGCTCAAAATCGCAGTATTTACCGAGTTATAAGCGATTTAAAGTTCAGATTTTATTTTTTACCGATTTTTGCATTTTTGAAAAAGTGATTACAAATTAAGCTTATTTTGCTCAAAATCGCAGTATTTACCGAGTTATAAGCGATTTAAAGTTCAAATTTTATTTTTACCGATTTTTGGATTTTTGAAAAAGTGATTACAAATTAAGCTTATTTTGCTCAAAATCGCAGTATTTACCGAGTTATAAGCGATTTAAAGTTCAAATTTTATTTTTTACCGATTTTTGGATTTTTGAAAAAGTGATTACAAATTAAGCTTATTTTGCTCAAAATCGCAGTATTTACCGAGTTATAAGCGATTTAAAGTTCAGATTTTATTTTTTACCGATTTTTGGATTTTTGAAAAAGTGATTACAAATTAAGCTTATTTTGCTCAAAATCGCAGTATTTACCGAGTTATAAGCGATTTAAAGTTCAGATTTTATTTTTTACCGATTTTTGGATTTTTGAAAAAGTGATTACAAATTAAGCTTATTTTGCTCAAAATCGCAGTATTTACCGAGTTATAAGCGATTTAAAGTTCAGATTTTATTTTTTACCGATTTTTGGATTTTTGAAAAAGTGATTACAAATTAAGCTTATTTTGCTCAAAATCGCAGTATTTACCGAGTTATAAGCGATTTAAAGTTCAGATTTTATTTTTTACCGATTTTTCCATTTTTGAAAAAGTGATTACAAATTAAGCTTATTTTGCTCAAAATCGCAGTATTTACCGAGTTATAAGCGATTTAAAGTTCAGATTTTATTTTTTACCGATTTTTCCATTTTTGAAAAAGTGATTACAAATTAAGCTTATTTTGCTCAAAATCGCAGTATTTACCGAGTTATAAGCGATTTAAAGTTCAGATTTTATTTTTTACCGATTTTTGGATTTTTGAAAAAGTGATTACAAATTAAGCTTATTTTGCTCAAAATCGCAGTATTTACCGAGTTATAAGCGATTTAAAGTTCAGATTTTATTTTTTACCGATTTTTGGATTTTTGAAAAAGTGATTACAAATTAAGCTTATTTTGCTCAAAATCGCAGTATTTACCGAGTTATAAGCGATTTAAAGTTCAGATTTTATTTTTTACCGATTTTTGGATTTTTGAAAAAGTGATTACAAATTAAGCTTATTTTGCTCAAAATCGCAGTATTTACCGAGTTATAAGCGATTTAAAGTTCAGATTTTATTTTTTACCGATTTTTCCATTTTTGAAAAAGTGATTACAAATTAAGCTTATTTTGCTCAAAATCGCAGTATTTACCGAGTTGTAAGCGATTTAAAGTTCAGATTTTATTTTTTACCGATTTTTCCATTTTTGAAAAAGTGATTACAAATTAAGCTTATTTTGCTCAAAATCGCAGTATTTACCGAGTTATAAGCGATTTAAAGTTCAGATTTTATTTTTTACCGATTTTTCCATTTTTGAAAAAGTGATTACAAATTAAGCTTATTTTGCTCAAAATCGCAGTATTTACCGAGTTATAAGCGATTTAAAGTTCAAATTTTATTTTTTACCGATTTTAGGATTTTTGAAAAAGTGATTACAAATTAAGCTTATTTTGCTCAAAATCGCAGTATTTACCGAGTTATAAGCGATTTAAAGTTCAAATTTTATTTTTTACCGATTTTTGGATTTTTGAAAAAGTGATTACAAATTAAGCTTATTTTGCTCAAAATCGCAATATTTACCGAGTTATAAGCGATTTAAAGTTCAAATTTTATTTTTTACCGATTTTTGGATTTTTGAAAAAGTGATTACAAATTAAGCTTATTTTGCTCAAAATCGCAATATTTACCGAGTTATAAGCGATTTAAAGTTCAGATTTTATTTTTTACCGATTTTTCCATTTTTGAAAAAGTGATTACAAATTAAGCTTATTTTGCTCAAAATCGCAGTATTTACCGAGTTATAAGCGATTTAAAGTTCAGATTTTATTTTTTACCGATTTTTCGATTTTTGAAAAGTGATTACAAATTAAGCTTATTTTGCTCAAAATCGCAGTATTTACCGAGTTATAAGCGATTTAAAGTTCAGATTTTATTTTTTACCGATTTTTCCATTTTTGAAAAAGTGATTACAAATTAAGCTTATTTTGCTCAAAATCGCAGTATTTACCGAGTTATAAGCGATTTAAAGTTCAGATTTTATTTTTTACCGATTTTTCCATTTTTGAAAAAGTGATTACAAATTAAGCTTATTTTGCTCAAAATCGCAGTATTTACCGAGTTATAAGCGATTTAAAGTTCAGATTTTATTTTTTACCGATTTTTCGATTTTTGAAAAAGTGATTACAAATTAAGCTTATTTTGCTCAAAATCGCAGTATTTACCGAGTTATAAGCGATTTAAAGTTCAGATTTTATTTTTTACCGATTTTTGGATTTTTGAAAAAGTGATTACAAATTAAGCTTATTTTGCTCAAAATCGCAGTATTTACCGAGTTATAAGCGATTTAAAGTTCAGATTTTATTTTTTACCGATTTTTGGATTTTTGAAAAAGTGATTACAAATTAAGCTTATTTTGCTCAAAATCGCAGTATTTACCGAGTTATAAGCGATTTAAAGTTCAGATTTTATTTTTTACCGATTTTTCCATTTTTGAAAAAGTGATTACAAATTAAGCTTATTTTGCTCAAAATCGCAGTATTTACCGAGTTATAAGCGATTTAAAGTTCAGATTTTATTTTTTACCGATTTTTCCATTTTTGAAAAAGTGATTACAAATTAAGCTTATTTTGCTCAAAATCGCAGTATTTACCGAGTTATAAGCGATTTAAAGTTCAGATTTTATTTTTTACCGATTTTTCCATTTTTGAAAAAGTGATTACAAATTAAGCTTATTTTGCTCAAAATCGCAGTATTTACCGAGTTATAAGCGATTTAAAGTTCAGATTTTATTTTTTACCGATTTTTGGATTTTTGAAAAAGTGATTACAAATTAAGCTTATTTTGCTCAAAATCGCAGTATTTACCGAGTTATAAGCGATTTAAAGTTCAAATTTTATTTTTTACCGATTTTTGGATTTTTGAAAAAGTGATTACAAATTAAGCTTATTTTGCTCAAAATCGCAATATTTACCGAGTTATAAGCGATTTAAAGTTCAAATTTTATTTTTTACCGATTTTTGGATTTTTGAAAAAGTGATTACAAATTAAGCTTATTTTGCTCAAAATCGCAATATTTACCGAGTTATAAGCGATTTAAAGTTCAGATTTTATTTTTTACCGATTTTTCCATTTTTGAAAAAGTGATTACAAATTAAGCTTATTTTGCTCAAAATCGCAGTATTTACCGAGTTATAAGCGATTTAAGTTCAGATTTTATTTTTTACCGATTTTTCGATTTTTGAAAAAGTGATTACAAATTAAGCTTATTTTGCTCAAAATCGCAGTATTTACCGAGTTATAAGCGATTTAAAGTTCAAATTTTATTTTTTACCGATTTTTGTATTTTTGAAAAAGTGATTACAAATTAAGCTTATTTTGCTCAAAATCGCAGTATTTACCGAGTTATAAGCGATTTAAAGTTCAGATTTTATTTTTTACCGATTTTTCCATTTTTGAAAAAGTGATTACAAATTAAGCTTATTTTGCTCAAAATCGCAGTATTTACCGAGTTATAAGCGATTTAAAGTTCAGATTTTATTTTTTACCGATTTTTCATTTTTGAAAAAGTGATTACAAATTAAGCTTATTTTGCTCAAAATCGCAGTATTTACCGAGTTATAAGCGATTTAAAGTTCAGATTTTATTTTTTACCGATTTTTCCATTTTGAAAAAGTGATTACAAATTAAGCTTATTTTGCTCAAAATCGCAGTATTTACCGAGTTATAAGCGATTTAAAGTTCAGATTTTATTTTTTACCGATTTTTGGATTTTGAAAAAGTGATTACAAATTAAGCTTATTTTGCTCAAAATCGCAGTATTTACCGAGTTATAAGCGATTTAAAGTTCAAATTTATTTTTTACCGATTTTTGGATTTTTGAAAAAGTGATTACAAATTAAGCTTATTTTGCTCAAAATCGCAGTATTTACCGAGTTATAAGCGATTTAAAGTTCAGATTTTATTTTTTACCGATTTTTCGATTTTTGAAAAAGTGATTACAAATTAAGCTTATTTTGCTCAAAATCGCAGTATTTACCGAGTTATAAGCGATTTAAAGTTCAGATTTTATTTTTTACCGATTTTTGCATTTTTGAAAAAGTGATTACAAATTAAGCTTATTTTGCTCAAAATCGCAGTATTTACCGAGTTATAAGCGATTTAAAGTTCAGATTTTATTTTTTACCGATTTTTCCATTTTTGAAAAAGTGATTACAAATTAAGCTTATTTTGCTCAAAATCGCAGTATTTACCGAGTTATAAGCGATTTAAAGTTCAAATTTTATTTTTTACCGATTTTTGGATTTTTGAAAAAGTGATTACAAATTAAGCTTATTTTGCTCAAAATCGCAGTATTTACCGAGTTATAAGCGATTTAAAGTTCAAATTTTATTTTTTACCGATTTTTGGATTTTTGAAAAGTGATTACAAATTAAGCTTATTTTGCTCAAAATCGCAGTATTTACCGAGTTATAAGCGATTTAAAGTTCAGATTTTATTTTTTACCGATTTTTCCATTTTGAAAAAGTGATTACAAATTAAGCTTATTTTGCTCAAAATCGCAGTATTTACCGAGTTATAAGCGATTTAAAGTTCAAATTTTATTTTTTACCGATTTTTGGATTTTTGAAAAAGTGATTACAAATTAAGCTTATTTTGCTCAAAATCGCAGTATTTACCGAGTTATAAGCGATTTAAAGTTCAGATTTTATTTTTTACCGATTTTTTCCATTTTTGAAAAAGTGATTACAAATTAAGCTTATTTTGCTCAAAATCGCAGTATTTACCGAGTTATAAGCGATTTAAAGTTCAGATTTTATTTTTTACCGATTTTTCCATTTTTGAAAAAGTGATTACAAATTAAGCTTATTTTGCTCAAAATCGCAGTATTTACCGAGTTATAAGCGATTTAAAGTTCAGATTTTATTTTTTACCGATTTTTGGATTTTTGAAAAAGTGATTACAAATTAAGCTTATTTTGCTCAAAATCGCAGTATTTACCGAGTTATAAGCGATTTAAAGTTCAGATTTTATTTTTTACCGATTTTTCCATTTTTGAAAAAGTGATTACAAATTAAGCTTATTTTGCTCAAAATCGCAGTATTTACCGAGTTATAAGCGATTTAAAGTTCAAATTTTATTTTTTACCGATTTTTGGATTTTTGAAAAAGTGATTACAAATTAAGCTTATTTGCTCAAAATCGCAGTATTTACCGAGTTATAAGCGATTTAAAGTTCAATTTTATTTTTTACCGATTTTTCCATTTTTGAAAAAGTGATTACAAATTAAGCTTATTTTGCTCAAAATCGCAAGTATTTACCGAGTTATAAGCGATTTAAAGTTCAAATTTTATTTTTTACCGATTTTTGGATTTTTGAAAAAGTGATTACAAATTAAGCTTATTTTGCTCAAAATCGCAGTATTTACCGAGTTATAAGCGATTTAAAGTTCAATTTTATTTTTTACCGATTTTTGGATTTTTGAAAAAGTGATTACAAATTAAGCTTATTTTGCTCAAAATCGCAGTATTTACCGAGTTATAAGCGATTTAAAGTTCAAATTTTATTTTTACCGATTTTTGGATTTTTGAAAAAGTGATTACAAATTAAGCTTATTTTGCTCAAAATCGCAGTATTTACCGAGTTATAAGCGATTTAAAGTTCAGATTTTATTTTTTACCGATTTTTGCCATTTTTGAAAAAGTGATTACAAATTAAGCTTATTTTGCTCAAAATCGCAGTATTTACCGAGTTATAAGCGATTTAAAGTTCAAATTTTATTTTTTACCGATTTTGGATTTTTGAAAAAGTGATTACAAATTAAGCTTATTTTGCTTAAAATCGCAGTATTTACCGAGTTATAAGCGATTTAAAGTTCAGATTTTATTTTTTACCGTTTTTTCGGATTTTTGAAAAAGTGATTACAAATTAAGCTTATTTTGCTCAAAATCGCAGTATTTACCGAGTTATAAGCGATTTAAAGTTCAGATTTTATTTTTTACCGATTTTTCCATTTTTGAAAAAGTGATTACAAATTAAGCTTATTTTGCTCAAAATCGCAGTATTTACCGAGTTATAAGCGATTTAAAGTTCAGATTTTATTTTTTACCGATTTTGGATTTTTGAAAAAGTGATTACAAATTAAGCTTATTTTGCTCAAAATCGCAGTATTTACCGAGTTATAAGCGATTTAAAGTTCAGATTTTATTTTTTACCGATTTTTCGATTTTTTGAAAAAGTGATTACAAATTAAGCTTATTTTGCTCAAAATCGCAGTATTTACCGAGTTATAAGCGATTTAAAGTTCAGATTTTATTTTTACCGATTTTTGGATTTTTGAAAAAGTGATTACAAATTAAGCTTATTTTGCTCAAAATCGCAGTATTACCGAGTTATAAGCGATTTAAAGTTCAGATTTTATTTTTACCGATTTTTGGATTTTGAAAAAGTGATTACAAATTAAGCTTATTTTGCTCAAAATCGCAGTATTTACCGAGTTATAAGCGATTTAAAGTTCAGATTTTATTTTTTACCGATTTTCCATTTTTGAAAAAGTGATTACAAATTAAGCTTATTTTGCTCAAAATCGCAGTATTTACCGAGTTATAAGCGATTTAAAGTTCAAATTTTATTTTTTACCGATTTTTGCATTTTTGAAAAAGTGATTACAAATTAAGCTTATTTTGCTCAAAATCGCAGTATTTACCGAGTTATAAGCGATTTAAAGTTCAGATTTTATTTTTTATCGATTTTTGGATTTTTGAAAAAGTGATTACAAATTAAGCTTATTTTGCTCAAAATCGCAGTATTTACCGAGTTATAAGCGATTTAAAGTTCAAATTTTATTTTTTACCGATTTTTGGATTTTTGAAAAAGTGATTACAAATTAAGCTTATTTTGCTCAAATCGCAGTATTTACCGAGTTATAAGCGATTTAAAGTTCAGATTTTATTTTTTTACCGATTTTTGGATTTTTGAAAAAGTGATTACAAATTAAGCTTATTTTGCTCAAAATCGCAGTATTTACCGAGTTATAAGCGATTTAAAGTTCAGATTTTATTTTTTACCGATTTTTGCATTTTTGAAAAAGTGATTACAAATTAAGCTTATTTTGCTCAAAATCGCAGTATTTACCGAGTTATAAGCGATTTAAAGTTCAGATTTTATTTTTTACCGATTTTTCCATTTTGAAAAAGTGATTACAAATTAAGCTTATTTTGCTCAAAATCGCAGTATTTACGAGTTATAAGCGATTTAAAGTTCAGATTTTATTTTTTACCGATTTTTTGCATTTTTGAAAAAGTGATTACAAATTAAGCTTATTTTGCTCAAAATCGCAGTATTTACCGAGTTATAAGCGATTTAAAGTTCAGATTTTATTTTTTATCCGATTTTTGGATTTTTGAAAAAGTGATTACAAATTAAGCTTATTTTGCTCAAAATCGCAGTATTTACCGAGTTATAAGCGATTTAAAGTTCAGATTTTATTTTTTACCGATTTTTGCATTTTTGAAAAAGTGATTACAAATTAAGCTTATTTTGCTCAAAATCGCAGTATTTACCGAGTTATAAGCGATTTAAAGTTCAGATTTTATTTTTTACCGATTTTTGGATTTTTGAAAAAGTGATTACAAATTAAGCTTATTTTGCTCAAAATCGCAGTATTTACCGAGTTATAAGCGATTTAAAGTTCAATTTTATTTTTTACCGATTTTTGGATTTTTGAAAAAGTGATTACAAATTAAGCTTATTTTGCTCAAAATCGCAGTATTTACCGAGTTATAAGCGATTTAAAGTTCAATTTTATTTTTACCGATTTTGATTTTTGAAAAAGTGATTACAAATTAAGCTTATTTTGCTCAAATCGCAGTATTTACCGAGTTATAAGCGATTTAAAGTTCAGATTTTATTTTTTACCGATTTTGGCATTTTGAAAAGTGATTACAAATTAAGCTTATTTTGGCTCAAATCGCAGTATTTACCGAGTTATAAGCGATTTAAAGTTCAAATTTTATTTTTTACCGATTTTTGGATTTTTGAAAAGTGATTACAAATTAAGCTTATTTTGCTCAAAATCGCAATATTTACCGAGTTATAAGCGATTTAAAGTTCAGATTTTATTTTTTACCGATTTTTCGGATTTTTGAAAAAGTGATTACAAATTAAGCTTATTTTGCTCAAAATCGCAGTATTTCCGAGCTTATAAGCGATTTAAAGTTCAATTTTATTTTTACCGATTTTGATTTTGAAAAGTGATTACAAATTAAGCTTATTTGCTCAAAAATCGCAGTATTTACCGAGTTATAAGCGATTTAAAGTTCAGATTTTATTTTTTACCGATTTTTGGATTTTTGAAAAAGTGATTACAAATTAAGCTTATTTTGCTCAAAATCGCAGTATTTACCGAGTTATAAGCGATTTAAAGTTCAGATTTTATTTTTTATCGATTTTTGATTTTTGAAAAAGTGATTACAAATTAAGCTTATTTTGCTCAAAATCGCAGTATTTACCGAGTTATAAGCGATTTAAAGTTCAGATTTTATTTTTATATCGATTTTTGGATTTTTGAAAAAGTGATTACAAATTAAGCTTATTTTGCTCAAAATCGCAGTATTTACCGAGTTATAAGCGATTTAAAGTTCAGATTTTATTTTTACCGATTTTTCCATTTTTGAAAAAGTGATTACAAATTAAGCTTATTTTGCTCAAAATCGCAGTATTTACCGAGTTTAAGCGATTTAAAGTTCAAATTTTATTTTTTACCGATTTTTGGATTTTGAAAAAGTGATTACAAATTAAGCTTATTTTGCTCAAAATCGCAGTATTTACCGAGTTATAAGCGATTTAAAGTTCAATTTTATTTTTTACCGATTTTTGGATTTTTGAAAAAGTGATTACAAATTAAGCTTATTTGCTCAAAATCGCAGTATTTACCGAGTTATAAGCGATTTAAAGTTCAAATTTTATTTTTACCGATTTTTGGATTTTTGAAAAAGTGATTACAATTAAGCTTATTTTGCTCAAATCGCAGTATTTACCGAGTTATAAGCGATTTAAAGTTCAATTTTATTTTTTACCGATTTTTGGATTTTTGAAAAGTGATTACAAATTAAGCTTATTTTGCTCAAAATCGCAGTATTTACCGATTATAAGCGATTTAAAGTCAAATTTTATTTTTTACCGATTTTTGGATTTTTGAAAAAGTGATTACAAATTAAGCTTATTTGCTCAAAATCGCAGTATTTACCGAGTTATAAGCGATTTAAAGTTCAGATTTTATTTTTACCGATTTTTCCATTTTTGAAAAGTGATTACAAATTAAGCTTATTTTGCTCAAAATCGCCAGTATTTACCGATTATAAGCGATTTAAAGTTCAGATTTTATTTTTTACCGATTTTTTCCATTTTTGAAAAAGTGATTACAAATTAAGCTTATTTTGCTCAAAATCGCAGTATTTACCGAGTTATAAGCGATTTAAAGTTCAGATTTATTTTTTACCGATTTTCCATTTTTGAAAAAGTGATTACAAATTAAGCTTATTTTGCCTCAAAATCGCAAGTATTACCGAGTTATAAGCGATTTAAAGTTCAGATTTTATTTTTTAACGATTTTTGGATTTTTGAAAAAGTGATTACAAATTAAGCTATTTTGCTCAAAATCGCAGGTATTTACCGAGTTATAAGCGATTTAAAGTTCAGATTTTATTTTTTACCGATTTTTTCGATTTTTGAAAAAGTGATACAAATTAAGCTTATTTTGCTCAAAATCGCAAGTATTTACCGAGTTATAAGCGATTTAAAGTTCAGAATTTTATTTTTACCGATTTTTGGATTTTTGAAAAAGTGATTACAAATTAAGCTTATTTTGCTCAAAATCGCAAGTATTTACGAGTTATAAGCGATTTAAAGTTCAGATTTATTTTTTACCGATTTTGATTTTTGAAAAAGTGTTACAAATTAAGCTTATTTTGCTCAAAAATCGCAGTATTTACCGAGTTATAAGCGATTTAAAGTTCAGATTTATTTTTTTACCGATTTTTCCATTTTTGAAAAAGTGATTACAATTAAGCTTATTTTGCTCAAAATCGCAGTATTTTACCGAGTTATAAGCGATTTAAAGTTCAATTTTATTTTTTACCGATTTTCGATTTTGAAAAAGTGATTACAAATTAGCTTATTTTGCTCAAAATCGCAGTATTTACCGAGTTATAAGCGATTTAAAGTTCAGATTTTTATTTTTTACCGATTTTTCATTTTTGAAAAAGTGATTACAAATTAAGCTTATTTTGCTCAAAATCGCAGTATTTACCGAGTTATAAGCGATTTAAAGTTCAAATTTTATTTTTTACCGATTTTTGGATTTTTGAAAAGTGATTACAAATTAAGCTTATTTTGCTCAAAATCGCAGTATTTACCGAGTTTATAAGCGATTTAAAGTTCAGATTTTATTTTTTACCGATTTTTCCATTTTTGAAAAAGTGATTACAAATTAAGCTTATTTTGCTCAAAATCGCAGTATTTACCGAGTTATAAGCGATTTAAAGTTCAGATTTTATTTTTTACCGATTTTTCGATTTTTGAAAAAGTGATTACAAATTAAGCTTATTTGCTCAAAATCGCAGTATTTACCGAGTTATAAGCGATTTAAAGTTCAGATTTTATTTTTACCGATTTTTCCATTTTTGAAAAAGTGATTACAAATTAAGCTTATTTTGCTCAAAATCGCAGTATTTACCGAGTTATAAGCGATTTAAAGTTCAGATTTTATTTTTTACCGATTTTTGCATTTTTGAAAAAGTGATTACAAATTAAGCTTATTTTGCTCAAAATCGCAGTATTTACCGAGTTATAAGCGATTTAAAGTTCAGATTTTATTTTTTACCGATTTTTGGATTTTTGAAAAGTGATTACAAATTAAGCTTATTTTGCTCAAAATCGCAGTATTTACCGAGTTATAAGCGATTTAAAGTTCAGATTTTACTTTTTACCGATTTTTCCATTTTTGAAAAAGTGATTACAAATTAAGCTTATTTTGCTCAAATCGCAGTATTTACCGAGTTATAAGCGATTTAAAGTTCAGATTTTATTTTTTACCGATTTTTCCATTTTTGAAAAAGTGATTACAAATTAAGCTTATTTTGCTCAAAATCGCAGTATTTACCGAGTTATAAGCGATTTAAAGTTCAAATTTTATTTTTTTACCGATTTTTGGATTTTTGAAAAAGTGATTACAAATTAAGCTTATTTTGCTCAAAAATCGCAGTATTTACCGAGTTATAAGCGATTTAAAGTTCAGATTTTATTTTTTACCGATTTTTGGATTTTTGAAAAAGTGATTACAAATTAAGCTTATTTTGCTCAAAATCGCAGTATTTACCGAGTTATAAGCGATTTAAAGTTCAATTTTATTTTTTACCGATTTTTGGATTTTTGAAAAAGTGATTACAAATTAAGCTTATTTTGCTCAAAATCGCAGTATTTACCGAGTTATAAGCGATTTAAAGTTCAGATTTTATTTTTTACCGATTTTTGCATTTTTGAAAAAGTGATTACAAATTAAGCTTATTTTGCTCAAAATCGCAGTATTTACCGAGTTATAAGCGATTAAAGTTCAGATTTTATTTTTTACCGATTTTTCCATTTTTGAAAAAGTGATTACAAATTAAGCTTATTTTGCTCAAATCGCAGTATTTACCGAGTTATAAGCGATTTAAAGTTCAGATTTTATTTTTTACCGATTTTTCGATTTTTGAAAAAGTGATTACAAATTAAGCTTATTTTGCTCAAAAATCGCAGTATTTACCGAGTTATAAGCCGATTTAAAGTTCAGATTTTATTTTTAACCGATTTTTCCATTTTTGAAAAAGTGATTACAAATTAAGCTTATTTTGCTCAAATCGCAATATTTACCAGTTATTTAAGCGATTTAAAGTTCAGATTTTATTTTTTACCGATTTTTGGATTTTTGAAAAAGTGATTACAAATTAAGCTTATTTTGCTCAAAATCGCAGTATTTACCGAGTTATAAGCGATTTAAAAGTTCAGATTTTATTTTTTAACCGATTTTTCGAATTTTGAAAAAGTGATTACAAATTAAGCTTATTTTGCTCAAAATCGCAAGTATTTACCGAGTTATAAGCGATTTAAAGTTCAGATTTATTTTTACCGATTTTTTGGATTTTTGAAAAAGTGATTACAAATTAAGCTTATTTGCTCAAAATCGCAGTATTTACCGAGTTATAAGCGATTTAAAGTTCAATTTTATTTTTTACCGATTTTTGGATTTTTGAAAAAGTGATTACAAATTAAGCTTATTTTGCTCAAATCGCAGTATTTACCGAGTATAAGCGATTTAAAGTTCAGATTTTATTTTTTACCGATTTTTGGATTTTTGAAAAAGTGATTACAAATTAAGCTTATTTTGCTCAAAAAATCGCAGTATTTACCGAGTTATAAGCGATTTAAAGTTCAAATTTTTATTTTTACCGATTTTTCGGATTTTTGAAAAAGTGATTACAAATTAAGCTTATTTTGCTCAAATCGCAGTATTTACCGAGTTATAAGCGATTTAAAGTTCAGATTTTATTTTTACCGATTTTGGATTTTGAAAAAGTGATTACAAATTAAGCTTATTTTGCTCAAAATCGCAATATTTACCGAGTTATAAGCGATTTAAAGTTCAAATTTTATTTTTTACCGATTTTTGGATTTTTGAAAAAGTGATTTACAAATTAAGCTTATTTTGCTCAA
This sequence comes from Cochliomyia hominivorax, assembly GCA_004302925.2. NCBI lineage: Eukaryota > Metazoa > Arthropoda > Insecta > Diptera > Calliphoridae > Cochliomyia > Cochliomyia hominivorax. The sequence continues at coordinate 40,990 of PYHX02000249.1, read as the reverse complement.
AATCGCAGTATTTACCGAGTTATAAGCGATTTAAAGTTCAGATTTTATTTTTTACCGGATTTTTGCCATTTTTGAAAAGTGATTACAAATTAAGCTTATTTTGCTCAAAATCGCAGTATTTACCGAGTTATAAGCGATTTAAAGTTCAGATTTTATTTTTTACCGATTTTTGGATTTTTGAAAAAGTGATTACAAATTAAGCTTATTTTGCTCAAAATCGCAAGTATTTACCGAGTTATAAGCGATTTAAAGTTCAGATTTTATTTTTACCGATTTTTCCATTTTTGAAAAAGTGATTACAAATTAAGCTTATTTTGCTCAAAATCGCAGTATTTACGACTTATAAGCGATTTAAAGTTCAGTTTTATTTTTTACCGATTTTTGGATTTTTGAAAAAGTGATTACAAATTAAGCTATTTTTGCTCAAAATCGCAGTATTTACGAGTTATAAGCGATTTAAAGTTTCAATTTTATTTTTTACCGATTTTTGGATTTTTGAAAAAGTGATTACAAATTAAGCTTATTTTGCTCAAAATCGCAGTATTACCGAGTTGTAAGCGATTTAAAGTTCAGATTTTATTTTTTTAACCGATTTTTGGATTTTGAAAAGTGATTACAAATTAAGCTTATTTTGCTCAAAATCGCAGTATTTACCGAGTTATAAGCGATTTAAAGTTCAATTTTATTTTTACCGATTTTTGGATTTTTGAAAAAGTGATTACAAATTAAGCTTATTTTGCTCAAAATCGCAGTATTTACCGAGTTATAAGCGATTTAAAGTTCAGATTTTATTTTTACCGATTTTTGGCCATTTTTTGAAAAAGTGATTACAAATTAAGCTTATTTTGGCTCAAAAATCGCAGTATTTACCGAGTTATAAGCGATTTAAAGTTCAGATTTTATTTTTTACCGATTTTTTGGATTTTTGAAAAAGTGATTACAAATTAAGCTATTTTGCTCAAAATCGCAGATATTTACCGAGTTGTAAGCGATTTAAAGTTCAGATTTTATTTTTTACCGATTTTTGGATTTTGAAAAGTGATTACAAATTAAGCTTTATTTTGCTCAAAATCGCTAGTATTTACCGAGTTATAAGCGATTTTAAAGTTCAGATTTTATTTTTTACCGATTTTTGGATTTTTGAAAATGATTACAAATTAAGCTTATTTTGCTCAAAATCGCAGTATTTACGAGTTATAAGCGATTAAAGTTCAGATTTTATTTTTTATACGATTTTTGATTTTTGAAAAGGGTGATTACAAATTAAGCTTATTTTTGCTCAAAATCGCAGTATTTACCGAGTTATAAGCGATTTTAAAGTTCAGATTTTATTTTTTACCGATTTTTGGATTTTTGAAAAAGTGATTACAAATTAAGCTTATTTTGCTCAAATCGCAGTATTTACCGAGTTATAAGCGATTTAAAGTTCAGATTTTATTTTTTACCGATTTTTGGATTTTTGAAAAAGTGATTACAAATTAAGCTTATTTTGCTCAAAATCGCAGTATTTACCGAGTTATAAGCGATTTAAAGTTCAATTTTATTTTTTACCGATTTTTGGATTTTTGAAAAAGTGATTACAAATTAAGCTTATTTTGCTCAAAATCGCAGTATTTACCGAGTTATAAGCGATTTAAAGTTCAATTTTATTTTTTACCGATTTTTGGATTTTTGAAAAAGTGATTACAAATTAAGCTTATTTTGCTCAAAATCGCAGTATTTACCGAGTTATAAGCGATTTAAAGTTCAATTTTATTTTTTACCGATTTTTGGATTTTTGAAAAAGTGATTACAAATTAAGCTTATTTTGCTCAAAATCGCAGTATTTACCGAGTTATAAGCGATTTAAAGTTCAATTTTATTTTTTACCGATTTTTGGATTTTTGAAAAAGTGATTACAAATTAAGCTTATTTTGCTCAAAATCGCAGTATTTACCGAGTTATAAGCGATTTAAAGTTCAATTTTATTTTTTACCGATTTTTGGATTTTTGAAAAAGTGATTACAAATTAAGCTTATTTTGCTCAAAATCGCAGTATTTACCGAGTTATAAGCGATTTAAAGTTCAGATTTTATTTTTTACCGATTTTTGGATTTTTGAAAAAGTGATTACAAATTAAGCTTATTTTGCTCAAAATCGCAGTATTTACCGAGTTATAAGCGATTTAAAGTTCAATTTTATTTTTTACCGATTTTTGGATTTTTGAAAAAGTGATTACAAATTAAGCTTATTTTGCTCAAAATCGCAGTATTTACCGAGTTATAAGCGATTTAAAGTTCAATTTTATTTTTTACCGATTTTTGGATTTTTGAAAAAGTGATTACAAATTAAGCTTATTTTGCTCAAAATCGCAGTATTTACCGAGTTATAAGCGATTTAAAGTTCAGATTTTATTTTTTACCGATTTTTGGATTTTTGAAAAAGTGATTACAAATTAAGCTTATTTTGCTCAAAATCGCAGTATTTACCGAGTTATAAGCGATTTAAAGTTCAGATTTTATTTTTTACCGATTTTTGGATTTTTGAAAAAGTGATTACAAATTAAGCTTATTTTGCTCAAAATCGCAGTATTTACCGAGTTATAAGCGATTTAAAGTTCAGATTTTATTTTTTACCGATTTTTGGATTTTTGAAAAAGTGATTACAAATTAAGCTTATTTTGCTCAAAATCGCAGTATTTACCGAGTTATAAGCGATTTAAAGTTCAGATTTTATTTTTTACCGATTTTTGGATTTTTGAAAAAGTGATTACAAATTAAGCTTATTTTGCTCAAAATCGCAGTATTTACCGAGTTATAAGCGATTTAAAGTTCAGATTTTATTTTTTACCGATTTTTGGATTTTTGAAAAAGTGATTACAAATTAAGCTTATTTTGCTCAAAATCGCAGTATTTACCGAGTTATAAGCGATTTAAAGTTCAGATTTTATTTTTTACCGATTTTTCCATTTTTGAAAAAGTGATTACAAATTAAGCTTATTTTGCTCAAAATCGCAGTATTTACCGAGTTATAAGCGATTTAAAGTTCAGATTTTATTTTTTACCGATTTTTGGATTTTTGAAAAAGTGATTACAAATTAAGCTTATTTTGCTCAAAATCGCAGTATTTACCGAGTTATAAGCGATTTAAAGTTCAGATTTTATTTTTTACCGATTTTTGGATTTTTGAAAAAGTGATTACAAATTAAGCTTATTTTGCTCAAAATCGCAGTATTTACCGAGTTATAAGCGATTTAAAGTTCAGATTTTATTTTTTACCGATTTTTGGATTTTTGAAAAAGTGATTACAAATTAAGCTTATTTTGCTCAAAATCGCAGTATTTACCGAGTTATAAGCGATTTAAAGTTCAGATTTTATTTTTTACCGATTTTTGGATTTTTGAAAAAGTGATTACAAATTAAGCTTATTTTGCTCAAAATCGCAGTATTTACCGAGTTATAAGCGATTTAAAGTTCAGATTTTATTTTTTACCGATTTTTGGATTTTTGAAAAAGTGATTACAAATTAAGCTTATTTTGCTCAAAATCGCAGTATTTACCGAGTTATAAGCGATTTAAAGTTCAATTTTATTTTTTACCGATTTTTGGATTTTTGAAAAAGTGATTACAAATTAAGCTTATTTTGCTCAAAATCGCAGTATTTACCGAGTTATAAGCGATTTAAAGTTCAGATTTTATTTTTTACCGATTTTTGGATTTTTGAAAAAGTGATTACAAATTAAGCTTATTTTGCTCAAAATCGCAGTATTTACCGAGTTATAAGCGATTTAAAGTTCAGATTTTATTTTTTACCGATTTTTGGATTTTTGAAAAAGTGATTACAAATTAAGCTTATTTTGCTCAAAATCGCAGTATTTACCGAGTTATAAGCGATTTAAAGTTCAGATTTTATTTTTTACCGATTTTTGGATTTTTGAAAAAGTGATTACAAATTAAGCTTATTTTGCTCAAAATCGCAGTATTTACCGAGTTATAAGCGATTTAAAGTTCAGATTTTATTTTTTACCGATTTTTGGATTTTTGAAAAAGTGATTACAAATTAAGCTTATTTTGCTCAAAATCGCAGTATTTACCGAGTTATAAGCGATTTAAAGTTCAGATTTTATTTTTTACCGATTTTTGGATTTTTGAAAAAGTGATTACAAATTAAGCTTATTTTGCTCAAAATCGCAGTATTTACCGAGTTATAAGCGATTTAAAGTTCAGATTTTATTTTTTACCGATTTTTGGATTTTTGAAAAAGTGATTACAAATTAAGCTTATTTTGCTCAAAATCGCAGTATTTACCGAGTTATAAGCGATTTAAAGTTCAGATTTTATTTTTTACCGATTTTTGGATTTTTGAAAAAGTGATTACAAATTAAGCTTATTTTGCTCAAAATCGCAGTATTTACCGAGTTATAAGCGATTTAAAGTTCAGATTTTATTTTTTACCGATTTTTGGATTTTTGAAAAAGTGATTACAAATTAAGCTTATTTTGCTCAAAATCGCAGTATTTACCGAGTTATAAGCGATTTAAAGTTCAGATTTTATTTTTTACCGATTTTTGGATTTTTGAAAAAGTGATTACAAATTAAGCTTATTTTGCTCAAAATCGCAGTATTTACCGAGTTATAAGCGATTTAAAGTTCAGATTTTATTTTTTACCGATTTTTGGATTTTTGAAAAAGTGATTACAAATTAAGCTTATTTTGCTCAAAATCGCAGTATTTACCGAGTTATAAGCGATTTAAAGTTCAGATTTTATTTTTTACCGATTTTTGGATTTTTGAAAAAGTGATTACAAATTAAGCTTATTTTGCTCAAAATCGCAGTATTTACCGAGTTATAAGCGATTTAAAGTTCAGATTTTATTTTTTACCGATTTTTGGATTTTTGAAAAAGTGATTACAAATTAAGCTTATTTTGCTCAAAATCGCAGTATTTACCGAGTTATAAGCGATTTAAAGTTCAGATTTTATTTTTTACCGATTTTTGGATTTTTGAAAAAGTGATTACAAATTAAGCTTATTTTGCTCAAAATCGCAGTATTTACCGAGTTATAAGCGATTTAAAGTTCAGATTTTATTTTTTACCGATTTTTCCATTTTTGAAAAAGTGATTACAAATTAAGCTTATTTTGCTCAAAATCGCAGTATTTACCGAGTTATAAGCGATTTAAAGTTCAGATTTTATTTTTTACCGATTTTTGGATTTTTGAAAAAGTGATTACAAATTAAGCTTATTTTGCTCAAAATCGCAGTATTTACCGAGTTATAAGCGATTTAAAGTTCAATTTTATTTTTTACCGATTTTTGGATTTTTGAAAAAGTGATTACAAATTAAGCTTATTTTGCTCAAAATCGCAGTATTTACCGAGTTATAAGCGATTTAAAGTTCAATTTTATTTTTTACCGATTTTTGGATTTTTGAAAAAGTGATTACAAATTAAGCTTATTTTGCTCAAAATCGCAGTATTTACCGAGTTATAAGCGATTTAAAGTTCAGATTTTATTTTTTACCGATTTTTGGATTTTTGAAAAAGTGATTACAAATTAAGCTTATTTTGCTCAAAATCGCAGTATTTACCGAGTTATAAGCGATTTAAAGTTCAGATTTTATTTTTTACCGATTTTTGGATTTTTGAAAAAGTGATTACAAATTAAGCTTATTTTGCTCAAAATCGCAGTATTTACCGAGTTATAAGCGATTTAAAGTTCAGATTTTATTTTTTACCGATTTTTGGATTTTTGAAAAAGTGATTACAAATTAAGCTTATTTTGCTCAAAATCGCAGTATTTACCGAGTTATAAGCGATTTAAAGATTTTATTTTTTACCGATTTTTGGATTTTTGAAAAAGTGATTACAAATTAAGCTTATTTTGCTCAAAATCGCAGTATTTACCGAGTTATAAGCGATTTAAAGTTCAGATTTTATTTTTTACCGATTTTTCCATTTTTGAAAAAGTGATTACAAATTAAGCTTATTTTGCTCAAAATCGCAGTATTTACCGAGTTATAAGCGATTTAAAGTTCAGATTTTATTTTTTACCGATTTTTGGATTTTTGAAAAAGTGATTACAAATTAAGCTTATTTTGCTCAAAATCGCAGTATTTACCGAGTTATAAGCGATTTAAAGTTCAGATTTTATTTTTTACCGATTTTTGGATTTTTGAAAAAGTGATTACAAATTAAGCTTATTTTGCTCAAAATCGCAGTATTTACCGAGTTATAAGCGATTTAAAGTTCAGATTTTATTTTTTACCGATTTTTGGATTTTTGAAAAAGTGATTACAAATTAAGCTTATTTTGCTCAAAATCGCAGTATTTACCGAGTTATAAGCGATTTAAAGTTCAGATTTTATTTTTTACCGATTTTTCCATTTTTGAAAAAGTGATTACAAATTAAGCTTATTTTGCTCAAAATCGCAGTATTTACCGAGTTATAAGCGATTTAAAGTTCAGATTTTATTTTTTACCGATTTTTCCATTTTTGAAAAAGTGATTACAAATTAAGCTTATTTTGCTCAAAATCGCAGTATTTACCGAGTTATAAGCGATTTAAAGTTCAGATTTTATTTTTTACCGATTTTTGGATTTTTGAAAAAGTGATTACAAATTAAGCTTATTTTGCTCAAAATCGCAGTATTTACCGAGTTATAAGCGATTTAAAGTTCAAATTTTATTTTTTACCGATTTTTGGATTTTTGAAAAAGTGATTACAAATTAAGCTTATTTTGCTCAAAATCGCAGTATTTACCGAGTTATAAGCGATTTAAAGTTCAATTTTATTTTTTACCGATTTTTGGATTTTTGAAAAAGTGATTACAAATTAAGCTTATTTTGCTCAAAATCGCAGTATTTACCGAGTTATAAGCGATTTAAAGTTCAGATTTTATTTTTTACCGATTTTTGGATTTTTGAAAAAGTGATTACAAATTAAGCTTATTTTGCTCAAAATCGCAGTATTTACCGAGTTATAAGCGATTTAAAGTTCAGATTTTATTTTTTACCGATTTTTGGATTTTTGAAAAAGTGATTACAAATTAAGCTTATTTTGCTCAAAATCGCAGTATTTACCGAGTTATAAGCGATTTAAAGTTCAATTTTATTTTTTACCGATTTTTGGATTTTTGAAAAAGTGATTACAAATTAAGCTTATTTTGCTCAAAATCGCAGTATTTACCGAGTTATAAGCGATTTAAAGTTCAGATTTTATTTTTTACCGATTTTTCCATTTTTGAAAAAGTGATTACAAATTAAGCTTATTTTGCTCAAAATCGCAGTATTTACCGAGTTATAAGCGATTTAAAGTTCAGATTTTATTTTTTACCGATTTTTGGATTTTTGAAAAAGTGATTACAAATTAAGCTTATTTTGCTCAAAATCGCAGTATTTACCGAGTTATAAGCGATTTAAAGTTCAGATTTTATTTTTTACCGATTTTTGGATTTTTGAAAAAGTGATTACAAATTAAGCTTATTTTGCTCAAAATCGCAGTATTTACCGAGTTATAAGCGATTTAAAGTTCAGATTTTATTTTTTACCGATTTTTGGATTTTTGAAAAAGTGATTACAAATTAAGCTTATTTTGCTCAAAATCGCAGTATTTACCGAGTTATAAGCGATTTAAAGTTCAGATTTTATTTTTTACCGATTTTTGGATTTTTGAAAAAGTGATTACAAATTAAGCTTATTTTGCTCAAAATCGCAGTATTTACCGAGTTATAAGCGATTTAAAGTTCAGATTTTATTTTTTACCGATTTTTGGATTTTTGAAAAAGTGATTACAAATTAAGCTTATTTTGCTCAAAATCGCAGTATTTACCGAGTTATAAGCGATTTAAAGTTCAGATTTTATTTTTTACCGATTTTTCCATTTTTGAAAAAGTGATTACAAATTAAGCTTATTTTGCTCAAAATCGCAGTATTTACCGAGTTATAAGCGATTTAAAGTTCAGATTTTATTTTTTACCGATTTTTGGATTTTTGAAAAAGTGATTACAAATTAAGCTTATTTTGCTCAAAATCGCAGTATTTACCGAGTTATAAGCGATTTAAAGTTCAGATTTTATTTTTTACCGATTTTTGGATTTTTGAAAAAGTGATTACAAATTAAGCTTATTTTGCTCAAAATCGCAGTATTTACCGAGTTATAAGCGATTTAAAGTTCAGATTTTATTTTTTACCGATTTTTGGATTTTTGAAAAAGTGATTACAAATTAAGCTTATTTTGCTCAAAATCGCAGTATTTACCGAGTTATAAGCGATTTAAAGTTCAGATTTTATTTTTTACCGATTTTTGGATTTTTGAAAAAGTGATTACAAATTAAGCTTATTTTGCTCAAAATCGCAGTATTTACCGAGTTATAAGCGATTTAAAGTTCAGATTTTATTTTTTACCGATTTTTGGATTTTTGAAAAAGTGATTACAAATTAAGCTTATTTTGCTCAAAATCGCAGTATTTACCGAGTTATAAGCGATTTAAAGTTCAGATTTTATTTTTTACCGATTTTTGGATTTTTGAAAAAGTGATTACAAATTAAGCTTATTTTGCTCAAAATCGCAGTATTTACCGAGTTATAAGCGATTTAAAGTTCAGATTTTATTTTTTACCGATTTTTGGATTTTTGAAAAAGTGATTACAAATTAAGCTTATTTTGCTCAAAATCGCAGTATTTACCGAGTTATAAGCGATTTAAAGTTCAGATTTTATTTTTTACCGATTTTTGGATTTTTGAAAAAGTGATTACAAATTAAGCTTATTTTGCTCAAAATCGCAGTATTTACCGAGTTATAAGCGATTTAAAGTTCAGATTTTATTTTTTACCGATTTTTGGATTTTTGAAAAAGTGATTACAAATTAAGCTTATTTTGCTCAAAATCGCAGTATTTACCGAGTTATAAGCGATTTAAAGTTCAGATTTTATTTTTTACCGATTTTTGGATTTTTGAAAAAGTGATTACAAATTAAGCTTATTTTGCTCAAAATCGCAGTATTTACCGAGTTATAAGCGATTTAAAGTTCAGATTTTATTTTTTACCGATTTTTGGATTTTTGAAAAAGTGATTACAAATTAAGCTTATTTTGCTCAAAATCGCAGTATTTACCGAGTTATAAGCGATTTAAAGTTCAATTTTATTTTTTACCGATTTTTGGATTTTTGAAAAAGTGATTACAAATTAAGCTTATTTTGCTCAAAATCGCAGTATTTACCGAGTTATAAGCGATTTAAAGTTCAGATTTTATTTTTTACCGATTTTTGGATTTTTGAAAAAGTGATTACAAATTAAGCTTATTTTGCTCAAAATCGCAGTATTTACCGAGTTATAAGCGATTTAAAGTTCAATTTTATTTTTTACCGATTTTTGGATTTTTGAAAAAGTGATTACAAATTAAGCTTATTTTGCTCAAAATCGCAGTATTTACCGAGTTATAAGCGATTTAAAGTTCAGATTTTATTTTTTACCGATTTTTGGATTTTTGAAAAAGTGATTACAAATTAAGCTTATTTTGCTCAAAATCGCAGTATTTACCGAGTTATAAGCGATTTAAAGTTCAGATTTTATTTTTTACCGATTTTTGGATTTTTGAAAAAGTGATTACAAATTAAGCTTATTTTGCTCAAAATCGCAGTATTTACCGAGTTATAAGCGATTTAAAGTTCAGATTTTATTTTTTACCGATTTTTCCATTTTTGAAAAAGTGATTACAAATTAAGCTTATTTTGCTCAAAATCGCAGTATTTACCGAGTTATAAGCGATTTAAAGTTCAGATTTTATTTTTTACCGATTTTTCCATTTTTGAAAAAGTGATTACAAATTAAGCTTATTTTGCTCAAAATCGCAGTATTTACCGAGTTATAAGCGATTTAAAGTTCAGATTTTATTTTTTACCGATTTTTGGATTTTTGAAAAAGTGATTACAAATTAAGCTTATTTTGCTCAAAATCGCAGTATTTACCGAGTTATAAGCGATTTAAAGTTCAGATTTTATTTTTTACCGATTTTTGGATTTTTGAAAAAGTGATTACAAATTAAGCTTATTTTGCTCAAAATCGCAGTATTTACCGAGTTATAAGCGATTTAAAGTTCAGATTTTATTTTTTACCGATTTTTCCATTTTTGAAAAAGTGATTACAAATTAAGCTTATTTTGCTCAAAATCGCAGTATTTACCGAGTTATAAGCGATTTAAAGTTCAGATTTTATTTTTTACCGATTTTTGGATTTTTGAAAAAGTGATTACAAATTAAGCTTATTTTGCTCAAAATCGCAGTATTTACCGAGTTATAAGCGATTTAAAGTTCAGATTTTATTTTTTACCGATTTTTGGATTTTTGAAAAAGTGATTACAAATTAAGCTTATTTTGCTCAAAATCGCAGTATTTACCGAGTTATAAGCGATTTAAAGTTCAGATTTTATTTTTTACCGATTTTTGGATTTTTGAAAAAGTGATTACAAATTAAGCTTATTTTGCTCAAAATCGCAGTATTTACCGAGTTATAAGCGATTTAAAGTTCAGATTTTATTTTTTACCGATTTTTGGATTTTTGAAAAAGTGATTACAAATTAAGCTTATTTTGCTCAAAATCGCAGTATTTACCGAGTTATAAGCGATTTAAAGTTCAGATTTTATTTTTTACCGATTTTTGGATTTTTGAAAAAGTGATTACAAATTAAGCTTATTTTGCTCAAAATCGCAGTATTTACCGAGTTATAAGCGATTTAAAGTTCAGATTTTATTTTTTACCGATTTTTGGATTTTTGAAAAAGTGATTACAAATTAAGCTTATTTTGCTCAAAATCGCAGTATTTACCGAGTTATAAGCGATTTAAAGTTCAGATTTTATTTTTTACCGATTTTTGGATTTTTGAAAAAGTGATTACAAATTAAGCTTATTTTGCTCAAAATCGCAGTATTTACCGAGTTATAAGCGATTTAAAGTTCAATTTTATTTTTTACCGATTTTTGGATTTTTGAAAAAGTGATTACAAATTAAGCTTATTTTGCTCAAAATCGCAGTATTTACCGAGTTATAAGCGATTTAAAGTTCAGATTTTATTTTTTACCGATTTTTGGATTTTTGAAAAAGTGATTACAAATTAAGCTTATTTTGCTCAAAATCGCAGTATTTACCGAGTTATAAGCGATTTAAAGTTCAATTTTATTTTTTACCGATTTTTGGATTTTTGAAAAAGTGATTACAAATTAAGCTTATTTTGCTCAAAATCGCAGTATTTACCGAGTTATAAGCGATTTAAAGTTCAATTTTATTTTTTACCGATTTTTGGATTTTTGAAAAAGTGATTACAAATTAAGCTTATTTTGCTCAAAATCGCAGTATTTACCGAGTTATAAGCGATTTAAAGTTCAGATTTTATTTTTTACCGATTTTTGGATTTTTGAAAAAGTGATTACAAATTAAGCTTATTTTGCTCAAAATCGCAGTATTTACCGAGTTATAAGCGATTTAAAGTTCAGATTTTATTTTTTACCGATTTTTGGATTTTTGAAAAAGTGATTACAAATTAAGCTTATTTTGCTCAAAATCGCAGTATTTACCGAGTTATAAGCGATTTAAAGTTCAGATTTTATTTTTTACCGATTTTTGGATTTTTGAAAAAGTGATTACAAATTAAGCTTATTTTGCTCAAAATCGCAGTATTTACCGAGTTATAAGCGATTTAAAGTTCAATTTTATTTTTTACCGATTTTTGGATTTTTGAAAAAGTGATTACAAATTAAGCTTATTTTGCTCAAAATCGCAGTATTTACCGAGTTATAAGCGATTTAAAGTTCAGATTTTATTTTTTACCGATTTTTGGATTTTTGAAAAAGTGATTACAAATTAAGCTTATTTTGCTCAAAATCGCAGTATTTACCGAGTTATAAGCGATTTAAAGTTCAGATTTTATTTTTTACCGATTTTTGGATTTTTGAAAAAGTGATTACAAATTAAGCTTATTTTGCTCAAAATCGCAGTATTTACCGAGTTATAAGCGATTTAAAGTTCAGATTTTATTTTTTACCGATTTTTGGATTTTTGAAAAAGTGATTACAAATTAAGCTTATTTTGCTCAAAATCGCAGTATTTACCGAGTTATAAGCGATTTAAAGTTCAGATTTTATTTTTTACCGATTTTTCCATTTTTGAAAAAGTGATTACAAATTAAGCTTATTTTGCTCAAAATCGCAGTATTTACCGAGTTATAAGCGATTTAAAGTTCAGATTTTATTTTTTACCGATTTTTGGATTTTTGAAAAAGTGATTACAAATTAAGCTTATTTTGCTCAAAATCGCAGTATTTACCGAGTTATAAGCGATTTAAAGTTCAGATTTTATTTTTTACCGATTTTTGGATTTTTGAAAAAGTGATTACAAATTAAGCTTATTTTGCTCAAAATCGCAGTATTTACCGAGTTATAAGCGATTTAAAGTTCAGATTTTATTTTTTACCGATTTTTCCATTTTTGAAAAAGTGATTACAAATTAAGCTTATTTTGCTCAAAATCGCAGTATTTACCGAGTTATAAGCGATTTAAAGTTCAGATTTTATTTTTTACCGATTTTTGGATTTTTGAAAAAGTGATTACAAATTAAGCTTATTTTGCTCAAAATCGCAGTATTTACCGAGTTATAAGCGATTTAAAGTTCAGATTTTATTTTTTACCGATTTTTGGATTTTTGAAAAAGTGATTACAAATTAAGCTTATTTTGCTCAAAATCGCAGTATTTACCGAGTTATAAGCGATTTAAAGTTCAGATTTTATTTTTTACCGATTTTTGGATTTTTGAAAAAGTGATTACAAATTAAGCTTATTTTGCTCAAAATCGCAGTATTTACCGAGTTATAAGCGATTTAAAGTTCAGATTTTATTTTTTACCGATTTTTGGATTTTTGAAAAAGTGATTACAAATTAAGCTTATTTTGCTCAAAATCGCAGTATTTACCGAGTTATAAGCGATTTAAAGTTCAGATTTTATTTTTTACCGATTTTTGGATTTTTGAAAAAGTGATTACAAATTAAGCTTATTTTGCTCAAAATCGCAGTATTTACCGAGTTATAAGCGATTTAAAGTTCAGATTTTATTTTTTACCGATTTTTCCATTTTTGAAAAAGTGATTACAAATTAAGCTTATTTTGCTCAAAATCGCAGTATTTACCGAGTTATAAGCGATTTAAAGTTCAGATTTTATTTTTTACCGATTTTTGGATTTTTGAAAAAGTGATTACAAATTAAGCTTATTTTGCTCAAAATCGCAGTATTTACCGAGTTATAAGCGATTTAAAGATTTTATTTTTTACCGATTTTTGGATTTTTGAAAAAGTGATTACAAATTAAGCTTATTTTGCTCAAAATCGCAGTATTTACCGAGTTATAAGCGATTTAAAGTTCAGATTTTATTTTTTACCGATTTTTGGATTTTTGAAAAAGTGATTACAAATTAAGCTTATTTTGCTCAAAATCGCAGTATTTACCGAGTTATAAGCGATTTAAAGTTCAGATTTTATTTTTTACCGATTTTTGGATTTTTGAAAAAGTGATTACAAATTAAGCTTATTTTGCTCAAAATCGCAGTATTTACCGAGTTATAAGCGATTTAAAGTTCAGATTTTATTTTTTACCGATTTTTGGATTTTTGAAAAAGTGATTACAAATTAAGCTTATTTTGCTCAAAATCGCAGTATTTACCGAGTTATAAGCGATTTAAAGTTCAGATTTTATTTTTTACCGATTTTTGGATTTTTGAAAAAGTGATTACAAATTAAGCTTATTTTGCTCAAAATCGCAGTATTTACCGAGTTATAAGCGATTTAAAGTTCAATTTTATTTTTTACCGATTTTTGGATTTTTGAAAAAGTGATTACAAATTAAGCTTATTTTGCTCAAAATCGCAGTATTTACCGAGTTATAAGCGATTTAAAGTTCAAATTTTATTTTTTACCGATTTTTGGATTTTTGAAAAAGTGATTACAAATTAAGCTTATTTTGCTCAAAATCGCAGTATTTACCGAGTTATAAGCGATTTAAAGTTCAAATTTTATTTTTTACCGATTTTTGGATTTTTGAAAAAGTGATTACAAATTAAGCTTATTTTGCTCAAAATCGCAGTATTTACCGAGTTATAAGCGATTTAAAGTTCAATTTTATTTTTTACCGATTTTTGGATTTTTGAAAAAGTGATTACAAATTAAGCTTATTTTGCTCAAAATCGCAGTATTTACCGAGTTATAAGCGATTTAAAGTTCAATTTTATTTTTTACCGATTTTTGGATTTTTGAAAAAGTGATTACAAATTAAGCTTATTTTGCTCAAAATCGCAGTATTTACCGAGTTATAAGCGATTTAAAGTTCAGATTTTATTTTTTACCGATTTTTGGATTTTTGAAAAAGTGATTACAAATTAAGCTTATTTTGCTCAAAATCGCAGTATTTACCGAGTTATAAGCGATTTAAAGTTCAGATTTTATTTTTTACCGATTTTTGGATTTTTGAAAAAGTGATTACAAATTAAGCTTATTTTGCTCAAAATCGCAGTATTTACCGAGTTATAAGCGATTTAAAGTTCAGATTTTATTTTTTACCGATTTTTGGATTTTTGAAAAAGTGATTACAAATTAAGCTTATTTTGCTCAAAATCGCAGTATTTACCGAGTTATAAGCGATTTAAAGTTCAATTTTATTTTTTACCGATTTTTGGATTTTTGAAAAAGTGATTACAAATTAAGCTTATTTTGCTCAAAATCGCAGTATTTACCGAGTTATAAGCGATTTAAAGTTCAGATTTTATTTTTTACCGATTTTTGGATTTTTGAAAAAGTGATTACAAATTAAGCTTATTTTGCTCAAAATCGCAGTATTTACCGAGTTATAAGCGATTTAAAGTTCAATTTTATTTTTTACCGATTTTTGGATTTTTGAAAAAGTGATTACAAATTAAGCTTATTTTGCTCAAAATCGCAGTATTTACCGAGTTATAAGCGATTTAAAGTTCAGATTTTATTTTTTACCGATTTTTCCATTTTTGAAAAAGTGATTACAAATTAAGCTTATTTTGCTCAAAATCGCAGTATTTACCGAGTTATAAGCGATTTAAAGTTCAATTTTATTTTTTACCGATTTTTGGATTTTTGAAAAAGTGATTACAAATTAAGCTTATTTTGCTCAAAATCGCAGTATTTACCGAGTTATAAGCGATTTAAAGTTCAGATTTTATTTTTTACCGATTTTTGGATTTTTGAAAAAGTGATTACAAATTAAGCTTATTTTGCTCAAAATCGCAGTATTTACCGAGTTATAAGCGATTTAAAGTTCAGATTTTATTTTTTACCGATTTTTGGATTTTTGAAAAAGTGATTACAAATTAAGCTTATTTTGCTCAAAATCGCAGTATTTACCGAGTTATAAGCGATTTAAAGTTCAGATTTTATTTTTTACCGATTTTTGGATTTTTGAAAAAGTGATTACAAATTAAGCTTATTTTGCTCAAAATCGCAGTATTTACCGAGTTATAAGCGATTTAAGTTCAATTTTATTTTTTACCGATTTTTGGATTTTTGAAAAAGTGATTACAAATTAAGCTTATTTTGCCTCAAATCGCAGTATTTACCGATTTTAAGCGATTTAAAGTTCAGATTTTATTTTTTACCGATTTTTCCATTTTTGAAAAAGTGATTACAAATTAAGCTTATTTGCTCAAAATCGCAGTATTACCGAGTTGTAAGCGATTTAAAGTTCAAATTTTATTTTTACCGATTTTTGCATTTTTGAAAAAGTGATTACAAATTAAGCTTATTTTGCTCAAAATCGCAGTATTTACCGAGTTATAAGCGATTTAAAGTTCAAATTTATTTTTTTACCGATTTTTGGATTTTTGAAAAAGTGATTACAAATAAGCTTATTTGGCTCAAAAATCGCAATATTTACCGAGTTTATAAGCGATTTAAAGTTCAGATTTTATTTTTTACCGATTTTTGCATTTTTGGAAAAAGTGATTACAAATTAAGCTTATTTTGCTCAAAATCGCAGTATTTACCGAGTTATAAGCGATTTAAAGTTCAGATTTTATTTTTTAACCGATTTTTGGATTTTTGAAAAAGTGATTACAAATTAAGCTTATTTTGCTCAAAATCGCAGTATTTACCGAGTTATAAGCGATTTAAAGTTCAGATTTATTTTTTTACCGATTTTTCCATTTTTGAAAAAGTGATTACAAATTAAGCTATTTTGCTCAAAATCGCAGTATTTACCGAGTTATAAGCGATTTAAAGTTCAGATTTTATTTTTTACCGATTTTTCCATTTTTGAAAAAGTGATTACAAATTAAGCTTATTTTGCTCAAAATCGCAGTATTACGAGTTATAAGCGATTTAAAGTTCAGATTTTATTTTTTACCGATTTTTCCATTTTTGAAAAAGTGATTACAAATTAAAGCTTATTTTGCTCAAAATCGCAGTATTTACCGAGTTATAAGCGATTTAAAGTTCAAATTTTATTTTTTACCGATTTTTGGATTTTTGAAAAAGTGATTACAAATTAAGCTTATTTTGCTAAAATCGCAGTATTTACCGAGTTATAAGCGATTTAAAGTTCAGATTTTATTTTTTACCGATTTTTCCATTTTTGAAAAGTGATTACAAATTAAGCTTATTTTGCTCAAAATCGCAGTATTTACCGAGTTATAAGCGATTTAAAGTTCAGATTTTATTTTTTACCGATTTTTGGATTTTTGAAAAAGTGATTACAAATTAAGCTTATTTTGCTCAAAATCGCAGTATTTACCGAGTTATAAGCGATTTAAAGTTCAGATTTTATTTTTACCGATTTTTCCATTTTTGAAAAAGTGATTACAAATTAAGCTTATTTTGCTCAAAATCGCAGTATTTACCGAGTTATAAGCGATTTAAAGTTCAAATTTTATTTTTTACCGATTTTGGGATTTTTGAAAAAGTGATTACAAATTAAGCTTATTTTGCTCAAAATCGCAGTATTTACCGAGTTATAAGCGATTTAAAGTTCAATTTTATTTTTTTACCGATTTTTGCGAATTTTTGAAAAAAAGTGATTTACAAATTTAAGCTTATTTTGCCTCAAATCGCCAGTATTACCCGATTATAAACGATTTAAAGTCAATTTTATTTTTTACCGGATTTTGGATTTTGAAAAAGTGATTCAATTAAGCTGTTTTTGCTTAATAATTCGCAATATTTACCGAGTTTATAAGCGATTGTAAATTCAGATTTTATTTTGTTACCGATTTTTCCATTTTGATTAAAAGTGATTAAAATTAAGCTTATTTTGCTCAAAATCGCAATATTTACCGAGCTTTAGCCATTAAAGTTCAAATTTTATTTTTACGATTTTGCGATTTTGAAAAAAATCGCAGTATTACCGAGTTAAAGCGATTAAAGTTCAGATTTATTTTTTAACCGATTTTTCCGATTTTTTTGAAAAAGTTATAACAAAGTAGCTTATTTTGCTCAAAATCGCCAGATTTTACCGAGTTATAACGATTTAAAGTTCAGATTTTATTTTTTATCGATTTTTGGATTTTTGAAAAAGTGATTACAAATTAAGCTTATTTTGCTCAAAATCCCAGTATTTACCGAGTTATAAGCGATTTAAAGTTCAGATTTTATTTTTATTGATTTTTGGATTTTTGAAAAAGTGATTACAAATTAAGCTTATTTTGCTCAAAATCGCAGTATTTACCGAGTTATAAGCGATTTAAAGTTCAGATTTTATTTTTATATCGATTTTTTGATTTTTGAAAAAGTGATTACAAATTAAGCTTATTTTGCTCAAAATCGCAGTATTTACCGAGTTATAAGCGATTTAAAGTTCAGATTTTATTTTTTATCGATTTTTGCATTTTTGAAAAAGTGATTACAAATTAAGCTTATTTTGCTCAAAATCGCAGTATTTACCGAGTTATAAGCGATTTAAAGTTCAGATTTTATTTTTTACCGATTTTTCCATTTTTGAAAAAGTGATTACAAATTAAGCTTATTTTGCTCAAAATCGCAGTATTTACCGAGTTTAAGCGATTTAAAGTTCAAATTTTATTTTTTACCGATTTTTGGATTTTTGAAAAAGTGATTACAAATTAAGCTTATTTGCTCAAAATCGCAGTATTTACCGAGATATAAGCGATTTAAAGTTCAATTTTATTTTTTACCGATTTTTGGATTTTTGAAAAAGTGATTACAAATTAAGCTTATTTTGCTAAAATCGCAGTATTTACCGAGTTATAAGCGATTTAAAGTTCAGATTTTATTTTTTACCGATTTTTGGATTTTGAAAAAGTGATTACAAATTAAGCTTATTTTGCTCAAAATCGCAGTATTTACCGAGTTATAAGCGATTTAAAGTTCAATTTTATTTTTTACCGATTTTTGGATTTTGAAAAAGTGATTACAAATTAAGCTTATTTTGCTCAAAATCGCAGTATTTACCGAGTTATAAGCGATTTAAAGTTCAAATTTTATTTTTTACCGATTTTTGGATTTTTGAAAAAGTGATTACAAATTAAGCTTATTTTGCTCAAAATCGCAGTATTTACCGAGTTGTAAGCGATTTAAAGTTCAATTTTATTTTTTACCGATTTTTGGCATTTTTGAAAAAGTGATTACAAATTAAGCTTATTTTGCTCAAAATCGCAGTATTTACCGAGTTATAAGCGATTTAAAGTTCAGATTTTATTTTTTACCGATTTTTGGATTTTTGAAAAAATTAATCGCAGTATTTACCGAGTTATAAGCGATTTAAAGTTCAGATTTTATTTTTTACCGATTTTTCCATTTTTGAAAAAGTGATTACAAATTAAGCTTATTTTGCTCAAAATCGCAATATTTACCGAGTTATAAGCGATTTAAAGTTTAGATTTTATTTTTATATCGATTTTTGGATTTTTGAAAAAGTGATTACAAATTAAGCTTATTTTGCTCAAAATCCCAGTATTTACCGAGTTATAAGCCATTTAAAGTTCAGATTTTATTTTTATATTGATTTTTGGATTTTTGAAAAAGTGATTACAAATTAAGCTTATTTTGCTCAAAACGCAGTATTTAACGAGTTATAAGCGATTTAAAGTTCAGATTTTATTTTTTATCGATTTTTGGATTTTTGAAAAAGTGATTACAAATTAAGCTTATTTTGCTCAAAATCGCAGTATTTACCGAGTTATAAGCGATTTAAAGTTCAGATTTTATTTTTTCCGATTTTTCCATTTTTGAAAAGTGATTACAAATTAAGCTTATTTTGCTCAAAATCACAGTATTTACCGAGTTGTAAGCGATTTAAAGTTCAAATTTTATTTTTTACCGATTTTTCCATTTTTGAAAAAGTGATTACAAATTAAGCTTATTTTGCTCAAAATCACAGTATTTACCGAGTTGTAAGCGATTTAAAGTTCAGATTTTATTTTTTACCGATTTTTCCATTTTTGAAAAAGTGATTACAAATTAAGCTTATTTTGCTCAAAATCACAGTATTTACCGAGTTGTAAGCGATTTAAAGTTCAAATTTTATTTTTACCGATTTTTGGATTTTTGAAAAGTGATTACAAATTAAGCTTATTTTACTCAAAATCGCAGTATTTACCGAGTTATAAGCGATTTAAAGTTCAGATTTTATTTTTTACCGATTTTTCCATTTTTGAAAAAGTGATTACAAATTAAGCTTATTTTGCTCAAAATCACAGTATTTACCGAGTTGTAAGCGATTTAAAGTTCAGATTTTATTTTTTACCGATTTTTCCATTTTTGAAAAAGTGATTACAAATTAAGCTTATTTTGCTCAAAATCGCAATATTTACGAGCTATAAGCGATTTAAAGTTTAGATTTTATTTTTATATCGATTTTTGGATTTTTGAAAAAGTGATTACAAATTAAGCTTATTTTGCTCAAAATCCCAGTATTTACCGAGTTATAAGCCATTTAAAGTTCAGATTTTATTTTTATATTGATTTTTGGATTTTTGAAAAAGTGATTACAAATTAAGCTTATTTTGCTCAAAAACGCAGTATTTAACGAGTTATAAGCGATTTAAAGTTCAGATTTTATTTTTTATCGATTTTTGGATTTTTGAAAAAGTGATTACAAATTAAGCTTATTTTGCTCAAAATCGCAATATTTACCGAGTTTTAAGCGATTTAAAGTTCAGATTTTACTTTTTACCGATTTTTCCATTTTTGAAAAAGTGATTACAAATTAAGCTTATTTTGCTCAAAATCGCAATATTTACCGATCTTTAAGCGATTTAAAGTTCAAATTTTATTTTTTACCGATTTTGGATTTTTGAAAAAGTGATTACAAATTAAGCTTATTTTGCTCAAAATCGCAGTATTTACCGAGTTATAAGCGATTTAAAGTTCAATTTTATTTTTTACCGATTTTTGGATTTTTGAAAAAGTGATTACAAATTAAGCTTATTTTGCTCAAAATCGCAGTATTTACCGAGTTATAAGCGATTTAAAGTTCAGATTTTATTTTTTACCGATTTTTGGATTTTTGAAAAAGTGATTACAAATTAAGCTTATTTTGCTCAAAATCGCAGTATTTACCGAGTTATAAGCGATTTAAAGTTCAATTTTATTTTTTACCGATTTTTGGATTTTTGAAAAAGTGATTACAAATTAAGCTTATTTTGCTAAAAATCGCAGTATTTACCGAGTTATAAGCGATTTAAAGTTCAAATTTTATTTTTTACCGATTTTTGGATTTTTGAAAAAGTGATTACAAATTAAGCTTATTTTGCTCAAAATCGCAGTATTTACCGAGTTGTAAGCGATTTAAAGTTCAATTTTATTTTTTACCGATTTTTGGATTTTTGAAAAAGTGATTACAAATTAAGCTTATTTTGCTCAAAATCGCAGTATTTACCGAGTTATAAGCGATTTAAAGTTCAATTTTATTTTTTACCGATTTTTGGATTTTTGAAAAAGTGATTACAAATTAAGCTTATTTTGCTCAAAATCGCAGTATTTACCGAGTTATAAGCGATTTAAAGTTCAGATTTTACTTTTTACCGATTTTTCCATTTTGAAAAAGTGATTACAAATTAAGCTTATTTTGCTCAAAATCGCAATATTTACCGATCTTATAAGCGATTTAAAGTTCAAATTTTATTTTTTACCGATTTTTGGATTTTTGAAAAAGTGATTACAAATTAAGCTTATTTTGCTCAAAATCGCAGTATTTACCGAGTTATAAGCGATTTAAAGTTCAATTTTATTTTTTACCGATTTTTGGATTTTTGAAAAAGTGATTACAAATTAAGCTTATTTTGCTCAAAATCGCAGTATTTACCGAGTTATAAGCGATTTAAAGTTCAGATTTTATTTTTTACCGATTTTTGGATTTTTGAAAAAGTGATTACAAATTAAGCTTATTTTGCTCAAAATCGCAGTATTTACCGAGTTATAAGCGATTTAAAGTTCAGATTTTATTTTTTACCGATTTTTGGATTTTTGAAAAAGTGATTACAAATTAAGCTTATTTTGCTCAAAATCGCAGTATTTACCGAGTTATAAGCGATTTAAAGTTCAATTTTATTTTTTACCGATTTTTGGATTTTTGAAAAAGTGATTACAAATTAAGCTTATTTTGCTAAAAATCGCAGTATTTACCGAGTTATAAGCGATTTAAAGTTCAAATTTTATTTTTTACCGATTTTTGGATTTTTGAAAAAGTGATTACAAATTAAGCTTATTTTTTCAAAATCGCAGTATTTACCGAGTTGTAAGCGATTTAAAGTTCAATTTTATTTTTTACCGATTTTTGGATTTTTGCAAAAATTGATTACAAATTAAGCTTATTTTGCTCAAAATCGCAGTATTTACCGAGTTATAAGCGATTTAAAGTTCAAATTTTATTTTTTACCGATTTTTGGATTTTTGAAAAAGTGATTACAAATTAAGCTTATTTTGCTTAAAATCGCAGTATTACCGAGTTATAAGCGATTTAAAGTTCAGATTTTATTTTTTACCGATTTTTGGATTTTTGAAAAAAATCGCAGTATTTACCGAGTTATAAGCGATTTAAAGTTCAGATTTTATTTTTTACCGATTTTTCCATTTTTGAAAAAGTGATTACAAATTAAGCTTATTTTGCTCAAAATCACAGTATTTACCGAGTTGTAAGCGATTTAAAGTTCAGATTTTATTTTTTACCGATTTTTCCATGATTACAAATTAAGCTTATTTGCTCAAAATCACAGTATTTACCGAGTTGTAAGCGATTTAAAGTTCAAATTTTATTTTTTACCGATTTTTGGATTTTTGAAAAGTGATTACAAATTAAGCTTATTTTACTCAAAATCGCAGTATTACCGAGTTATAAGCGATTTAAGTTCAGATTTTATTTTTTACCGATTTTTCCATTTTTGAAAAAGTGATTACAATTAAGCTTATTTTGCTCAAAATCGCAATATTTACCGAGCTATAAGCGATTTAAAGTTTAGGGTTTTATTTTTATATCGATTTTTGGATTTTTGAAAAAGTGATTACAAATTAAGCTTATTTTGCTCAAAATCCCAGTATTTACCGAGTTATAAGCCATTTAAAGTTCAGATTTTATTTTTATATTGATTTTTGGATTTTTGAAAAAGTGATTACAAATTAAGCTTATTTTGCTCAAAAACGCAGTATTTAACGAGTTATAAGCAATTTAAAGTTCAGATTTTAATTTTATATCGATTTTTGGATTTTTGAAAAAGTGATTACAAATTAAGCTTATTTTGCTCAAAATCGCAGTATTTACCGAGTTATAAGCGATTTAAAGTTCAGATTTTATTTTTATATCGATTTTTGATTTTTGAAAAAGTGATTACAAATTAAGCTTATTTTGCTCAAAATCGCAGTATTTACCGAGTTATAAGCGATTTAAAGTTCAGATTTTACTTTTTACCGATTTTTCCATTTTTTGAAAAAGTGATTACAAATTAAGCTTATTTTGCTCAAAATCGCAATATTTACCGATCTTTAAGCGATTTAAAGTTCAAATTTTATTTTTACCGATTTTTGGATTTTTGAAAAAGTGATTACAAATTAAGCTTATTTTGCTCAAAATCGCAGTATTTACCGAGTTATAAGCGATTTAAAGTTCAATTTTATTTTTTACCGATTTTTGGATTTTTGAAAAAGTGATTACAAATTAAGCTTATTTTGCTAAAAATCGCAGTATTTACCGAGTTATAAGCGATTTAAAGTTCAGATTTTATTTTTACCGATTTTTGGATTTTTGAAAAAGTGATTACAAATTAAGCTTATTTTGCTCAAAATCGCAGTATTTACCGAGTTATAAGCGATTTAAAGTTCAATTTTATTTTTTACCGATTTTTGGATTTTTGAAAAAGTGATTACAAATTAAGCTTATTTTGCTAAAAATCGCAGTATTTACCGAGTTATAAGCGATTTAAAGTTCAAATTTTATTTTTTACCGATTTTTGGATTTTTGAAAAAGTGATTACAAATTAAGCTTATTTTGCTCAAAATCGCAGTATTTACCGAGTTGTAAGCGATTTAAAGTTCAATTTTATTTTTTACCGATTTTTGGATTTTTGAAAAAGTGATTACAAATTAAGCTTATTTTGCTCAAAATCGCAGTATTTACCGAGTTATAAGCGATTTAAAGTTCAAATTTTATTTTTTACCGATTTTTGGATTTTTGAAAAAGTGATTACAAATTAAGCTTATTTTGCTTAAAATCGCAGTATTACCGAGTTATAAGCGATTTAAAGTTCAGATTTTTTTTTAACCGATTTTTGGATTTTTGAAAAAATCGCAGTATTTACCGAGTTATAAGCGATTTAAAGTTCAGATTTTATTTTTTACCGATTTTTCCATTTTTGAAAAAGTGATTACAAATTAAGCTTATTTTGCTCAAAATCGCAATATTTACCGAGCTTTAAGCGATTTAAAGTTCAAATTTTATTTTTTACCGATTTTTGGATTTTTGAAAAAAATCGCAGTATTTACCGAGTTATAAGCGATTTAAAGTTCAGATTTTATTTTTACCGATTTTTCCATTTTGAAAAAGTGATTACAAATTAAGCTTATTTTGCTCAAAATCGCAATATTTACCGAGTTATAAGCGATTTAAAGTTTAGATTTTATTTTTATATCGATTTTTGGATTTTTGAAAAAGTGATTACAAATTAAGCTTATTTTGCTCAAAATCCCAGTATTTACCGAGTTATAAGCCATTTAAAGTTCAGATTTTATTTTTATATTGATTTTTGGATTTTTGAAAAAGTGATTACAAATTAAGCTTATTTTGCTCAAAAACGCAGTATTTAACGAGTTATAAGCGATTTAAAGTTCAGATTTTATTTTTATATTGATTTTTGGATTTTTGAAAAAGTGATTACAAATTAAGCTTATTTTGCTCAAAATCGCAGTATTTACCGAGTTATAAGCGATTTAAAGTTCAGATTTTATTTTTTTCCGATTTTTCCATTTTTGAAAAAGTGATTACAAATTAAGCTTATTTTGCTCAAAATCACAGTATTTACCGAGTTGTAAGCGATTTAAAGTTCAATTTTATTTTTTACCGATTTTTCCATTTTTGAAAAAGTGATTACAAATTAAGCTTATTTTGCTCAAAATCACAGTATTTACCGAGTTGTAAGCGATTTAAAGTTCAGATTTTATTTTTTACCGATTTTTCCATTTTTGAAAAAGTGATTACAAATTAAGCTTATTTTGCTCAAAATCACAGTATTTACCGAGTTGTAAGCGATTTAAAGTTCAAATTTTATTTTTTACCGATTTTTGGATTTTTGAAAAGTGATTACAAATTAAGCTTATTTTACTCAAAATCGCAGTATTTACCGAGTTATAAGCGATTTAAAGTTCAGATTTTATTTTTTACCGATTTTTCCATTTTTGAAAAAGTGATTACAAATTAAGCTTATTTTGCTCAAAATCACAGTATTTACCGAGTTGTAAGCGATTTAAAGTTCAGATTTTATTTTTACCGATTTTTCCATTTTTGAAAAAGTGATTACAAATTAAGCTTATTTTGCTCAAAATCACAGTATTTACCGAGTTGTAAGCGATTTAAAGTTCAAATTTTATTTTTTACCGATTTTTGGATTTTTGAAAAAGTGATTACAAATTAAGCTTATTTTGCTCAAAATCGCAGTATTTACCGAGTTATAAGCGATTTAAAGTTCAGATTTTATTTTTATATCGATTTTTGGATTTTTGTAAAAGTGATTATAAATTAAGCTTATTTTGCTCAAAAACGCAGTATTTACCGAGTTATAAGCGATTTAAGTTCAGATTTTATTTTTATATCGATTTTTGGATTTTTGAAAAAGTGATTACAAATTAAGCTCATGTTGCTCAAAATCGCAGTATTTACCGAGTTATAAGCCATTTAAAGTTCAGATTTTATTTTTCACCAATTTTTGGATTTTTGAAAAATTGATTACAAATTAATCTTACTTTACTTGAAAACGCAGTATTTACCGAGTTATAAGCGATTTAAAGTTCAAATTTTATTTTTCACCAATTTTTGGATTTTTGAAAAAGTGATTACAAATTAATCTTATTTTGCTTTAAAACGCAGTATTTACCGAGTTATAAGCGACTTAAAGTTCAGATTTTATTTTTATATCGATTTTTGGATTTTTGAAAAAGTGATTACAATTTAAAGTTCAAATTTTATTTTTTACCGATTTTTCGATTTTTGAAAAAGTGATTACAAATTTATCTTATTTTGCTCAAAATCGCAAGATTTACCGAGCTATAAGCGATTTAAAGTTCAAATTTTATTTTTTACCGATTTTTCCATTTTTGAAAAAGTGATTACAAATTAAGCTTATTTTGCTCAAAATCGCAGTATTTACCGAGTTATAAGCGATTTAAAGTTCAAATTTTATTTTTTACCGATTTTTGGATTTTTGAAAAAGTGATTACAAATTAAGCTTATTTTGCTCAAAATCGCAGTATTTACCGAGTTATAAGCGATTTAAAGTTCAGATTTTATTTTTATATCGATTTTTGGATTTTTGTAAAAGTGATTATAAATTAAGCTTATTTTGCTCAAAAACGCAGTATTTACCGAGTTATAAGCGATTTAAGTTCAGATTTTATTTTTATATCGATTTTTGGATTTTTGAAAAAGTGATTACAAATTAAGCTCATGTTGCTCAAAATCGCAGTATTTACCGAGTTATAAGCCATTTAAAGTTCAGATTTTATTTTTCACCAATTTTTGGATTTTTGAAAAATTGATTACAAATTAATCTTACTTTACTTGAAAACGCAGTATTTACCGAGTTATAAGCGATTTAAAGTTCAAATTTTATTTTTCACCAATTTTTGGATTTTTGAAAAAGTGATTACAAATTAATCTTATTTTGCTTTAAAACGCAGTATTTACCGAGTTATAAGCGACTTAAAGTTCAGATTTTATTTTTATATCGATTTTTGGATTTTTGAAAAAGTGATTACAATTTAAAGTTCAAATTTTATTTTTTACCGATTTTTCGATTTTTGAAAAAGTGATTACAAATTTATCTTATTTTGCTCAAAATCGCAAGATTTACCGAGCTATAAGCGATTTAAAGTTCAAATTTTATTTTTTACCGATTTTTCCATTTTTGAAAAAGTGATTACAAATTAAGCTTATTTTGCTCAAAATCGCAGTATTTACCGAGTTATAAGCGATTTAAAGTTCAAATTTTATTTTTTACCGATTTTTGGATTTTTGAAAAAGTGATTACAAATTAAGCTTATTTTGCTCAAAATCGCAGTATTTACCGAGTTATAAGCGATTTAAAGTTCAGATTTTATTTTTATATCGATTTTTGGATTTTTGTAAAAGTGATTATAAATTAAGCTTATTTTGCTCAAAAACGCAGTATTTACCGAGTTATAAGCGATTTAAGTTCAGATTTTATTTTTTACCGATTTTTGGATTTTTGAAAAAGTGATTACAAATTAAGCTTATTTTGCTCAAAATCGCAGTATTTACCGAGTTATAAGCGATTTAAAGTTCAAATTTTATTTTTCACCAATTTTTGGATTTTTGAAAAAGTGATTACAAATTAATCTTATTTTGCTTTAAAACGCAGTATTTACCGAGTTATAAGCGACTTAAAGTTCAGATTTTATTTTTATATCGATTTTTGGATTTTTGAAAAAGTGATTACAATTTAAAGTTCAAATTTTATTTTTTACCGATTTTTCGATTTTTGAAAAAGTGATTACAAATTTATCTTATTTTGCTCAAAATCGCAAGATTTACCGAGCTATAAGCGATTTAAAGTTCAAATTTTATTTTTACCGATTTTTCCATTTTTGAAAAAGTGATTACAAATTAAGCTTATTTTGCTCAAAATCGCAGTATTTACCGAGTTATAAGCGATTTAAAGTTCAGATTTTATTTTTATATCGATTTTTGGATTTTTGTAAAAGTGATTATAAATTAAGCTTATTTTGCTCAAAAACGCAGTATTTACCGAGTTATAAGCGATTTAAGTTCAGATTTTATTTTTATATCGATTTTTGGATTTTTGAAAAAGTGATTACAAATTAAGCTCATGTTGCTCAAAATCGCAGTATTTACCGAGTTATAAGCCATTTAAAGTTCAGATTTTATTTTTCACCAATTTTTGGATTTTTGAAAAATTGATTACAAATTAATCTTACTTTACTTGAAAACGCAGTATTTACCGAGTTATAAGCGATTTAAAGTTCAAATTTTATTTTTCACCAATTTTTGGATTTTTGAAAAAGTGATTACAAATTAATCTTATTTTGCTTTAAAACGCAGTATTTACCGAGTTATAAGCGACTTAAAGTTCAGATTTTATTTTTATATCGATTTTTGGATTTTTGAAAAAGTGATTACAATTTAAAGTTCAAATTTTATTTTTTACCGATTTTTCGATTTTTGAAAAAGTGATTACAAATTTATCTTATTTTGCTCAAAATCGCAAGATTTACCGAGCTATAAGCGATTTAAAGTTCAAATTTTATTTTTTACCGATTTTTCCATTTTTGAAAAAGTGATTACAAATTAAGCTTATTTTGCTCAAAATCGCAGTATTTACCGAGTTATAAGCGATTTAAAGTTCAAATTTTATTTTTTACCGATTTTTGGATTTTTGAAAAAGTGATTACAAATTAAGCTTATTTTGCTCAAAATCGCAGTATTTACCGAGTTATAAGCGATTTAAAGTTCAGATTTTATTTTTATATCGATTTTTGGATTTTTGTAAAAGTGATTATAAATTAAGCTTATTTTGCTCAAAAACGCAGTATTTACCGAGTTATAAGCGATTTAAGTTCAGATTTTATTTTTATATCGATTTTTGGATTTTTGAAAAAGTGATTACAAATTAAGCTCATGTTGCTCAAAATCGCAGTATTTACCGAGTTATAAGCCATTTAAAGTTCAGATTTTATTTTTCACCAATTTTTGGATTTTTGAAAAATTGATTACAAATTAATCTTACTTTACTTGAAAACGCAGTATTTACCGAGTTATAAGCGATTTAAAGTTCAAATTTTATTTTTCACCAATTTTTGGATTTTTGAAAAAGTGATTACAAATTAATCTTATTTTGCTTTAAAACGCAGTATTTACCGAGTTATAAGCGACTTAAAGTTCAGATTTTATTTTTATATCGATTTTTGGATTTTTGAAAAAGTGATTACAATTTAAAGTTCAAATTTTATTTTTTACCGATTTTTCGATTTTTGAAAAAGTGATTACAAATTTATCTTATTTTGCTCAAAATCGCAAGATTTACCGAGCTATAAGCGATTTAAAGTTCAAATTTTATTTTTTACCGATTTTTCCATTTTTGAAAAAGTGATTACAAATTAAGCTTATTTTGCTCAAAATCGCAGTATTTACCGAGTTATAAGCGATTTAAAGTTCAAATTTTATTTTTTTACGATTTTTGGATTTTTGAAAAAGTGATTACAAATTAAGCTTATTTTGCTCAAAAACGCAGTATTTACCGAGTTATAAGCGATTTTAAGTTCAGATTTTATTTTTCGATGAATTTTGGATTACAAATTAGCCTTATTTTTAACATAAGTTTCGCTTGCTTTTAACCTTTTTGGGAATTTAAGTCCTTTTAAATTCTGCCAGAGGTTTTTTTGTATTTGTGTTTAATTTTAAATTAAATATACAAATTTTGCAATAATCGAATTTTAATATTTTATAGAAATAAATATAAAATAATTTTTATTTTGTAACAAATAAAATAAAATTCAAATATTTAAATTCAAAACAATTAAATAAACTAAAATTATATTTTATTTCAACCTTTTTATAGTTTAACATTAATTTATTATTATTTTAAATAACAACAATAAAAACAACAATAATAATTATACAGTTTGGAATAAAGTAAAAGAGGAGTAAATAAATAAATAAATTTATTTATTTATTCATTTATTCCATTAAATGTTTATGTGTGTATGTATCATTTGAGTGTGTGTTTGTGTGAATTAATAAAGTTTAACTACAACGCATGTTTTTAGCGTTATCACTGAAATACATTATTTTTTATGTAAAACTACATAAATGTTATTAAATATTTTGATTTTGTTATTTTAAATTTATTTCTTATAATTTTATTACAATTTTTATTTTATAACTTTATTTTAATTTTTTTGCCATAATGAAATTATGTTTAATGTAATGAAAAAGGTCGTTATTGTGGCAGCAGTAGACATTTATTACAATAAAATATTGAACTCTGCATTGCAACTACAAATATTAGTAAGAAACTTCAATACGTGAAGTGATATATTTTTTAGCAAAATAAGCTTAATTTGTAATCACTTTTTTAAAAATCCAAAAAATCGATATTAAAATATAATCTGAACCTTAATTCGGTTATAATTCGGTAAATGCTGTAGTTTTGAACAAATAAAACTTTTTTTGGTTATCACTTTTCCAAAAATCCCAAAATACTTAAAAAATGATATTTTAACTTAAAATCGTCTATAACTCAATAAATACTGCATTTTCAGCAAAATGAGCATAATTTATAATTCCTTCTTCAAAAATCTTAAAATTTAAGCAAATAAAATCTAAACCTCAAATCGTCTTTATCGCGGTAAATACTGCGTTTTTACTTAAATTGCAATTAATTTTTCAAAAGTGCATAAATCGTTGAAAAAAATTAAAGTTGAACTTAAAATCGATTACAACTTAACCAATACTGTGATTTTGACCAAAATGTGTGATCATTTTTTTATTGAAATTACAAAATATTTGTTGTTTACGAATTTATGTTCTTAAATATTTATTTCTGTCCCTTTATTATTTTACATTAGTGTATTGTGTGGTTTGTGTGTGTGTATGTAAACATGTAAATTATGTAAATATTCGTATGATTTACAAATATTTATTACTCGTGTGTAATAAATTTTATTTTTGTATTTAAATTTTTTTTAAATATTCTGCGTTTTTTTAATAATTTTAGCACAATGAAAATATTTATGTTGTTACCAAGATATTATCCATTTAAAGGGAGGTAAATATTTAGTTTTTTACTCAAAGCACACACACGCAGATCTAAAGACACATGTAAACAAACTAAAAAATAGACAAAATGAAAATGTTAAAATCGGCTTAACAAAACAAATACAATGTTACGGGGAAAAAAGGATAAATAACAAGTAAAAATGTTATTTTCGGCTATGGCGAATCTTCAGTGCCCTCCACCACATATTCGTGTGAAGCAAATATGAATGTTTCTTTCATACAAACTCACACAAACACTTACAACAACAAAACAATAATATAATACCGATTTTGGTCATTAATGGAATGATAATGAAGTTCATATCACCGAATATTGTGACACTCTCTACGCTTGAATAAAGCGGAAGCCCCAGATATCTGTCTATATCTTTTAATATAATACTGAACCGATTTTTCTGGACTATAAGAAATACTCAGGCCATTTTTTATTAAGCTCCGTCAATTTTTGTGAATGTGAACGTGCCAACAACAGACGGACAGACAGATAGATAATCAGACAGATGGACATAGCTAATTATACTCAGATTTTAATGTGATGCAAGAATATAAATATAATATGGGGTCTAAGATGATTCCATCATAGTGTTACACATGGAATGACAAAGTTAATATATCTTCTTCACCACTGGTGCAGGTGAAGGAGAAAGACAAAAAAATAAATATAAATAAATCTTTACTAAAGATCCATAAGGATCTTAATCATTGACCCAGTGACCAAAACCGTTTATTCATGTTGTGTGTTGGTATTAAAACATGTCTATTGTGCATATGTTTGTATGTGTGTTTGCAAATATATTATTAATGTGTTTGTTTATTAGGTTGACCCATTCAATTTGTCATGTTGTTGTCAATATTTTGAAAATTGTTTTCAACATTTTTCTTTATAACTACAAATAGATCTATACACACACACACACTTAGATATTAGTATCTATGTATGTGTTTACCATCATATGAATGTTTCAAAATTTGTTATCATTATTTTGGTTATATATACATATGTGTGTGTGTATTCATATATCCTGCCTTTTTCATAGTGTCATACAATACCTGGATTATAATGACAATAAATAACAACTCTTATTTTCTTCGTTATTTATAATTTCATTCTTTTTTTGTTCTGCTACTAGTTCGTTTTTATTTATTGTTGTTGCTGTTGTTTTGTTCTTTTAGTTCGTCTTTTTTTTAATGTCGTTATATATTTAAGTTCATAAACAATAACAACTCAAAGCTATTTTTTCCTTCTTCTCTATGCTTATTTTATCTTTAAGGCTTAAACTACATAAAAAAGGAACAAAATACGTTTTTCACTTAAAAACAGAAATTTCAAATAATTATTTTATTAAAATATATTTCATGTACCAAAAACTTAGACAAATAAATGTGGAAGTTTGTTTTAGTGAAACAGACTGAATTTTTAGTACCATAAACATTTTTAGTACCACAGTTGAATAATAATTAAAATTGAATATAAATTCTAGTACCGTTATATCTTTCAGAACAAAAATTTGGTAATTAACACACATGATATTTAGAAATAAAAGTTATGCATACTTTAGTACTCTTTCGAGTGAAATAAGCTTAATTTTTAATCACTTTTTTCATAAATCTAAAAATCATGGAAAAAATAAAATTTGATCCAAAATTCTTCTATAAATCTATAAATAGTGCGTTTTAGAGCAAAACAAACTTAATTCGTAATGATTTTATTAAAAATCCCAAAAATCGATATAAAAATAAAAGTTCAACTTAAAATCGCTTATAACTCGGTTAATAGTATGTTTATGAGTTTCATTTGTACTTTTTTCAAAAATCCAAAAATCACTGAAAATGTAAACCGAAATTCTTCTATAGATTTTTAGACTGTATTTTTAAGCAAAATAAGCTTAATTTGTAGTTACTTTTTCTAAAGTCCCAAAATTGGTGAAAAATAAAATTTGGACCTAAAATCGCTTATAACTCAGCAAAATAAACTTCATTTATAATCACTTTTTCAAAAATCGAAAAATCGTTATACAAGTAAAAGTTGGAATTAAAATCCTCTATAACTCGGAAATTATTACATTTAAGAACAAAGTAAACTTCATTTGTAATCACTTTTTAAAATCTAAAAATGGATATAAAACAAGTAAGAATTTTATAGTTGTATAGACATTTGTATGGGAGGTATCTGAAATATTGGAGCGAACAGGGCCAATTTCAATAGACTTCGTCCTTGCGACAAAATAATACGGCACAAATTTTATCAAGATATCTACCTGCTACCTGTAGAGTGTTCACAACGTTTACATGGACAGCCAGCCAGCAGGACGGACAGATAAACAGAAGGACAGAAGGTAAAGGTACACGGGCAATTTCTCCTGCATGTTACAAACAGCAGCATAAATGCATAAGACCTCAAATACATACGATAATGTATTATACAAGTGGAACCCAAAATCGGCTATAACTCGACAAATACTGCGTTTTTAGGAAAAAATCTTTACTTGTAATCACTTTTACAAAATTACAAAATTCGTAGAAAAAAATAAAACCTTCTATAATTTGCGATTTACTGCAAAAAAAAAAAAAAAAAAAAAGAAATTGATATGGACTAATTAAATAAATTTTTTTTTCTCATTTCATAAACAAATTTTAAGCGAATTAAAAAAAACAACATACCCAAAATGGCCGACTTTGAAGGGCCCCTGACTAAATAGCGGCCAATACTCCTCCAAATTAACTAAAAAACACTTCAGCTCCAAACGAATAAAATTTCTTTATTTTTAAAGGTTCGAAATTTACAGATTTTCTTACAAAATTGGATATTAAAACTTTTTGTTCCGAGCGTATACTTAATATAATTGATAAATATAACGCATACGCATATTTATGTTCTTCAATTAAGGTTTTTAGTTAAAAGAAAACCAGTTATTGATATAAAAATGCTGAACCCAAATTCTTAATTGTTACTTTTATTTTAAAAATTATCGAAAATTCAACAAGAATTTATACTTTTAAATTCTGTTCATACATGAAAGTGCAAGTGTATGCGATGAATTCACGTAAATATTTTAAACGTATATAGAATATATTTTACTTAGTTTGTTTTTGTTGTTTGTTTTAAATTTAAGCTAAAAATACTTTATGAAAATTTATATTTTGTGCTGTTTTTTTGTTTGTTTATTTCATAAAAGAATTTAAAGAATAAAAAAGAATTAAAAATAAATTATGAAAAAAAGTATTAAATATTTTAAAGATTACTGATATTTACATTTTTTATGGAAACAGACATTATAGACAATTTTTAAATAATATTTTTATTTAATAAACTAAATATTTAATTTAATTTAATTTAATTTAATTTAATTTAATTAAATTTATATTTTTTATTTATTTTTTAAATTTTGTTATTTTCTTGATTTATATACCCTACACCACCGTAGGTGGTTGGGGTGTGTTCGTGCATACCACCACCACTTTTTAAGTCTATTTAACGATGTCCATCCGCTCGTCTGGCCAGCTGGCCGGCAGTCCATGTGAACTTGTAAAGAAAATACAGGTCGCAATTTTAAAGATATCTTGATGAAACTTGGCACGTATCACTATTTTGGCTTGAGGACGATGTCTATTAAAATTGATGTTATAGCTTCATTATTGCACATACCCCACATACAAATGTTCCTTCCGGAATGGGTTTTTATGACCATAAAAGTCCTAAATATAAAGCAATTTTAACCAAATTTGGCACAAATAATTTTTATTATATTCTTAAATGATGTGCTAAATTACCGAGGAACAGTTCTTTCCTCTAACCCCTGTATAATCCCCCCAGAAGAATTTCTTTTCAAGAGTAAAAATCCCACATAAATGTTAGTATCATTATAAAATACTGTATTTTAAGCATAAATTAGAAAATAAATTCATACGAGGGTCGCTCATTAATTTTTGTCGCTACAATTTATAAGCAACAATGCGGTGTAGGGTATTAAAATGTCTTGTTAATTGTTTTATTTAAATTTATAAAATTTTTTTGTCAATAATTAAAATTTAAATTCTATAGAATTTAAATAAAAGAAAAACATCTCTTTTTTTAGGGAAAATTCTCTTAAAAATATACACAAACGCACACACTCACCCGCACATGTACAAACATTTACAATTTAAACATTAAATCATGTTTGCTTTTAATTTTCTTAACAAATTTATGCTTTAAGCCAACTTTGCAACATCACAAAAAATACATAAACAAACACACATACATACACAAATACTACCAAAAATAAAGATGAAGGAATAAAGTACAGAGAGAGAAAAAAAGCCAACAATAAGATAAAGAAATAAAATTTAATTTGTTCATTATTCTTTAAGCATAAATAATTTTCGTCCTTTTTTTTCTTGCCTTCTTGTTTGATAGTGTTATATGTTTGAGTGTGGGTGTCTATGTGTGAGTATATATGTGTTTGAGTATTTTTTCAAACATTGTTATTTTTTTAATGTTTCATAAATTTAATTAAAGCGAAATTAAAGCACTTGTAAGTAGAAAACAAGAAAAGAACGAAAATATAATAAAAAATTTAATAAAAAATGTTAAAAAGCAGGCATTTAGTAGAAACAACATATATACAAACACATATACAAACCCATATACAGCCTCACTTATATCAAAATTTCCTTTGTTAAGTTTGTAAACGCTAAAAGAACGGAAATTGAAACATTTTTGTTTTAATTTTATTTTTTTAGTTTTAATTTTCTTTTCTTTTTTGTTTTTGTTTTTTTTATTCTTCAACAAGAATCATCTTCCCACATTAATGGGATTAACATGTGTAGTCTTGTGTTTTATTTAAACATGAATATGAAAATTGTCTTAAACTAATTAGTTTCATTTTTATACCCTCCACCATCACAAGCGATGAAGAGGGATATTAAATTTTTCATTCAGTGTGTAATGCTAAGAAGGATCCATATCATACTACATAACATATATATGTTCTAGCATTAAATCAAAACCTGAGTCGATTTAGCTATGTCCTTCAGTTTGTCTGTCCATTTGTCCGTCTGTCGGTCTGTCTGTCTGTCTGTCTGTCTGTCTGTCTGTCTGTCTATTAATTGACAGAGCTCAATGAAATTTGGCTTGAGTATTTGTTATAGTCCCGAAAATTTTCCCATTTAAAACCATAAATATCGGTTCAGTATATTAAAAAATGTAGACCGATATCTGAGACAACCTCCAAGATCAAGTGAAGAATTTTCGTAAAATTGTAAATTAAAAATCGACAAATTGGAATAAGACTTTAGCAGAATATAAAGTAATATGTACTTCATTATAATTACCAAAATCGGTTCAATTAGAAAAGATAGAAATTGAATAAAATTTATAGCCAAAAATATAAATAAATTTATTACTCATTATTCCCATGTTGCACTTACCAAAAGCGGTTAAATATTATATACATTTGTGAGTGTATGTGTGAGTGTGCATGTACGTAGCATAACGTATTTACATACAAGCATTTGTGGTGCAGGGTATTGATGATTCGGCAAAGCCGAATTAATTATTCTTATTTCTTTTGTTGTTGCTATTTTTTCAAACGAAATACATTAAAATTAAAAACTTAAAAAAATTATGATTATTAAATTAATGACAAGAAAAAAAACGTTATGAATACGAATGAATTGTGTATGAATTTCAAATATTTCTTTGAATTTATTGCATTTGAAAATTTTTGAGAAACATTTTTTTTAAGTTAATTAGTTTCTTTTTTCTGTTTTGTTATTGTAAATAATGAAATTACCAAAATTATTTTAATTTTTTTCAATGATGACAAAAATATAATTTTAATATAAATATATTTTTTAAAAAGATATTTTCATTATGTGTTTATGTGATAATATTTGTAACGCAAACATAAGATTGGTCTTGAGACCTTCACAGAATAAAACAATCAACTTAGAATCACTTTTCAAATTACTTTGCAAATTTCCGTCCTTCCGTCTGGATTTAAATCTAGCTTTTTTCTTTTTGGCAAAAGAACAAAGTCATATCGTGTCATGTTTGAAGTTTGTTAAAATACCAATTGGTTATCAATTTAATAAGCTTGTTAAGGCTCTAAATTTGACTATGCTGATTTTCAAAAAACAAAAAAATATCCGAAAATTCATATATGAATTGAGATAAAAGCAATTTAACGTTCCTTGCAAGGTACGTTTTTGACTCTTTGTTTATACTTCAAACTATCGAATCGTGCAAAGAGTTCAGTTTTCATTTAAAAAAGAGTTGTATTTTTTATCGCTCTTTCAACAAGAGTTTAATTCTAAAATATGATAAAAATCGAAAAAAGAGTAAAATCTGAGAAAGAATTTTATAATGAATAATTCGCACAAATTGTTTTCAAGTCGTGTGTAGCAGTGAAAATGATTTTTATTAATTTGTTGTAGAAATTTTTGTGTATTTTTGTTATTGCATTTTTTAGTATAAAACAACAATAATAAGTTTCATTGTGGCAATAAATTTTTGTGTGTTTGTGCATGCACATTTTTGTTTTTTCTTTTTTTGTTTTCTTCTTAATCATTTCGCAATTTTGTGGAGTAAAAATAAAAATCTTCTTTTTTGGTCTTCGCTAAAAGGAGAATAAAATAATTTTTTCTGATCTTCCACAGAACATAATCGAGAAAATAAAGATTCAAATTTTAATCGAAAAAAAAAATAGTTTCATTTTTTAATCTCCTCAAAGAAGAGAAAAATAAAGATCATTTAAGAATAGAGATTTTCCTCCGTGTTTGTTCATACTCTGGTTTCTTGTAATTATCATTTAGGTAAAAAAATCAGAGCTTTCTGTCACTTGGCTCTTACAGGTAGTCCATCCCCGTTTCAGTTCTCTTTTAGCAGGAGTCCAATATTTCTCCTTTGGCCTTAGCTCCGGGCAGTTTGGAGAACTTGCCTCTCTTTGTTATTGTTATTGTACCATTCAAGGGCTTTTTTATCATAGTGACAGGATACCAAGTCAGGCCAAGTTCAAATCAATGTTTTTTTATAAAGCATCATCAAAATTTCCCATAAAAACTGAGACAAAGGAAATTTTGTTCAATTCGAAAGATTTTCACCTGATTGGATCAGAAAGGTATATATAAGTTTGTCATTCCGTTTTTAATTTACACAATTTTCGACTTGCACCCCCAAAAGTATATATTTTTTGGATCAGTATGAAAAAAGAAATTGCTTGAGCTATTTCTGTCTGTCCGTCCGTGTGTCGATTGAAATTAAGTTATCAAACGATTGGAAATGCTATTGAAATCCTGGCAAATTGGTTCATAAATGTTTAGGATATTAGGAAAATACTGAAGGTGCTTCAAACTTGTTACGGTTTTTTTTTTCTATTTTTTGAAGAATCTACAAGAGTTAAAGATTTCAATTAATATAAAAAATTTTCCATTAGTTCTTGAGTTATAAGCAAAAACATATTTTCCTATATGTTCAACCCCCTATGAGATTGATTACAAATTTACTCCTGTGCTGTGAAATACGGTTGCTAGGAAAAGTGAAAAATATGGTCGTTAGCAAAACGTGTGTTGTGAAAATACGGTCGTTAGCAAAAGTGTGCTGTGAAATACGGTCGTTAGGCAAAAAGTGGTGCTGTGTAAATACGGTCGTTAGCAAAAAGTGTGCTGTGAAATACGGTTGCTAGGAAAAGTGAAAATACGGTCGTTAGCAAAAAGTGTGCTGTGAAAATACGGTCGTTAGCAAAAAGTGTGCTGTGAAATACGGTTGTTAGCAAAAGTATGTTGTGAAATACGGTATGTTGTGATAATGCGGTCGTAAACAAAAGGTGTGCTGTTAAATACGGTTGTTAACAAAAGTGAAAAATATGGTCGTTAGCAAAAAGTGTGCGGTGAAAATACGGTTGTAGCAAAGGTGTATTGTGAAAATACGGTCGTTTAAAAAAGTGTGCTGTGAAATACGGTTGCTAGGAAAAGTGTGCTGTGAAAATACGGTTGTTAGCAAAAAGTGTTCTGTGCAAATACGGTTATTACTAGAAGTGTGCTGTGAAAATACGGTCGTTAATAAAATTTGTGCTGAAAAATAAGCAAATATTTTCCTACGAAAATACGGTCGTTAGCATAAAGTGTTCTATAAAAATAAGTTGTTAGCTAAAAGTGTGCTGTAAAAATACGGTCGTTAGCAAAAAGTGTGCAGTTAAAATAGGTCGTTAGCAAAAGTGTGCTGTGAAAATACGGTCGTTAGCAAAATGTGTGTTGTGAAAATACGGATGGAACCAAAAATTGGACTTACAAAACAGTTGGAGGCAAAAAGTGTTCTATAAAAATAAGTTTTTTAGCTAAAAGTGTGGGTAAAAATAAGTTTTTACTAAAAAGTGTCCTGTGAAAATACGGTCGCTAGGAAAAAGGTGTCAAAAAAGGTCGTTAACTGAAAGTGGGATGTGAAAATATGGTCTTTAGCTAAAAGTGTGCTGTAAAAATAAGTTGTAAGTTAAATGTAAAATATGGTCGATAGGCTAAAGTGGGCTGTGAACAATAAAAAAATGTGGTGAAATTTTGCTGTGACAGTCCTTTATAAAAAGTGTTCTATGTAAAAGTGTTCTTTGTCCTAAAAATACGTTTATTGCTATTTTTATACGTATGACTAATAAAAATAAATCATATAATGTATACGTCTGTAACACGATCTTTTTAACTTCATATGTACAGAATAAATATAAATATATGTAATTTTACACACATATTTCTTAAACATCGCCTTATTAAAAAATCGTTTTCTTTTATCTTCCTTTTATCTTAATTAATTAATGAAAATTTGATAAATTTAAAAGTCAACATAATAGAAGTGGCCATCTTTGGAAGTCACCGACAACGCGTCAACACGATGAGTATGAACATTATCAATTAGTTGCATTAAGTATACGTTCGTACCACGAATTAATAAAATTGTTTATTTCGTTTTTTAAATTAACTCATAAAAATGTATCTTTGAGATAAAAACTATTTGTATAATTCAAACTTAAAAGCGTTAATTCCTTTTTCAAAAAATAGCTTTAATAAAAGATAATAAGTAAAATTATTGGCTGAATGAACTTAAGTCTTTTTTAAATTTCTAGAATTAAAATAAAATTCACACAATGAAAAGTTGATTTAATTTTATTAGGATGCTGCATATTTTAATAATTTCCAAAATTAAATTTAGGAATGAAATCGATGAATTTTTTAACCTTTTTCAAAAACAATTCCATTAACGATTTCATAGTTAGTTTGCTCGTACAGGTAGTCCAAATCGGTTGACAATCACACTTTTGGAAACCTTTTTGGTACTCGTCCATTCTTTGTTAATAGAATTCATATATCTCTCCAAAAGAAGTAAATTTTGGTACAAAAACCATATTTTTTTATGCTACAATTCAAGGGCTTTCATTCGCTTTAACTTTTCGTACCAAATAGTCCGAGCATTGAGTCTGCATATCTGCTTTCCAGCCGGATGTGTTGGGAGCTCTTATGATAATGCTTTTTATACCCTACAACACCACAGGTGGTTGAGGGGAATTGATGTTTGTAGCATGCAGAAAAAATGGCGTTACTCCCACTTTTAAGTATACAGTTCGACTCAGAGTCACTTTCTGAGTTGATTAAACGATGACCGTCCGTCCGGCAAATTTCATAAACGTCATTATTTTGATCCAAAACAAATGTACTCCGGAGTAAGATATTAAGCTTATAAATGTCCTAAATGTAAAGCTAATTTAATGAAATTTGTCAAAACTAAGTCTTATGATATTCTGAAATGATTTGCCAAAGTATGCGAGGGTCAGTTCATTGCTTCTCATAGTTCCCATAAAATATTCCTTCTAAATCTGACTTTGATGGGAAAAATCTCACATATATTAGTTGGTCAAATAATAATAATATAAGCGAAATTTCTTTTAGTACACTTAAGAATAAATCAGAAAATTAAATTAAACGAGGGTCATTCATAAATTTCGTAACTACCATTTATATCCAACATAGTCGGGCTTGATCGAATTAACTTTTTTATTTTTTCGTTTTCTATCAACATACAAGTTCTCTCAATACAGTTCAGCAACATTTTGGCGGTTGACCTTTGAATACTTGGCCAACTTTTTGAGTGACAATTTGATCACTTATTCGAATCAGATTAACAATATATTCACTCTTATTTACAATGGTAACTTGATCATTAAAATTGCAATTCATACTTGTGTTAAAAAATTTTAGAAAAAATATGCGTTAAGATTCTTTTATCTCACTCCATATATTTTCTCATATATTGGAAATGCAAAAATCAAATCTTTAAAAATTTAACACACTGAACTTTGAAGATGATCTTATTAAATACAACACTATTTTGGAGAGATATGAACATCAACTGCTTGATGAAGAAGACTAAATTTTTCTTTATTTCAGTTAAAGTAGCCACCCTAATATTCTTGAAAGTATGGATAACAAATTGCAAGAAATGAAACTGTTAAAGA
>PYHX02000248.1:0-29513 GCA_004302925.2 Cochliomyia hominivorax | reverse complement strand
ATCAATTCAAAATTCTTTAAAACACTTTTGGTTTTCATACCCGAGTTTAACTAAATCTTGTTTAAAATATTGTTAAGTTTAATTATATTTAGCTTCAAAAGAAACGGGTTTTCATCAATATTAATTATTTAATTTATTTATTAAACCAAGTTTAATAAACATTCTGTTTAATTAAAACTTTATTAATATAAACTCAGTTTAACTGTTTTAAAAAAATTAATAACCTGTAGTTATATACAATAATTCGTGTTAAAATATTTAAAATAAATACCATAAACTTTATTTCAAATATTTGTGGTTTTATTAACCTAGTTTAACAATATCGTTATTAGATTAAACTTCTTTTGTTATTTCAAAATAAAATAGGGACTAATAAAAATTTTAATATAATTTTGATAACTTCAAATAAATGAAACCAGGATTCAAATAATGAATTTAGTTAAACTTAGTTTAAATGTATGCTTTTTTTGTAAAAATAATAATTTTAATAATTGTGATATTTTAAACTTTGCAGCTTTAGTAAAAGTTTATACTAGAAACTTTGTTTTAATTAATTAAGAAATAAACTGTCTTCGTAAGTTTTGTAATTTTGAAAAAAAAAAAAAAATAAAAAATATATAATAATTTTAAACCTGATTTATTTAAACTCGGTTTAACTGAGATTTATTTCTAGAGTGGTTTTATTACAACCATAAAATATAATAATTTAATAATAAATAATATATTTTTTAAACCTCTTTGATTGTTTCTCTTATTTTACAATCTTAAACTTTTTATTAAACTAATAGTGTGAAACTGCTTTTTAAAAGAGTTTATATTATTATTAATATTATATAATGAATTCTTATTTTTGTAGGGTATTTTCAAATCTCTTATGCTCCTTTTTTTCCTTTTTTTTATTCAAAACTAATATTTTCTTTTTCGCTGTCCTTTTATTCCTTGATGCGTTGTGTTTAGTTTAACTTGGATTTTTTTTCAGAAAATTGTTTTTACCCTTGTTTAAACGATAAAAAGTGAATGATAATAAAAAAACAATTCTCGCAGACCAAGTATTCAATCATCCTTTAGTTTTCTCTGCCCTTCACTCCCTCTCCTCCTTCGAAAGAAAACTGTATTTTTTCCATTTTCCTTGGAATAGATTTTCTTCATTTTGGATTTATTGAGCAAATTCCCAGCTTCTTCTTAGTTTTTTTTTATTATTTTCTTAGTTATTGGTGTATTACATCTATAAAGGGATTTGTTTTACACACATTTCCTGACTAAAATGACATTTTGGATTTGAAACGTCATATGGTGAATTTATTTTCGTAAGTTTTTTTTTCGTCTTCTTTTTCTTTCCTTTTTTGTTGGTTTTTTTTAACTTTGTTTGACTGGTTGGTTATTTGACTTTGACCAGAGTTGCTAACTTAGGGAGATGGACAGAGAATAATAGAAGAAAAGGTCATCCATCTTTTGGCTTTTTGGGGGAGCGATTAGAGTAGTCGGACTTATTATGTATTTCGATGTAATTTTTTTGTCAAATGTTTATTATGCTGTCATCGCATAATAAAATAATAGAATTTATTCAATTTTCCTCTTTAACATTTGCCATGAGAAACGTAAAAATGAGGGAAGAGAAGAAAAAAAGAGTAGAAACAAGTGATGGAAACTTTCAGTTAAGTTTATGTCACAGTGGGACAGAATCGAAAAATGTTTTCTTTTGAAATGTTTGAGAGGTAGAAGAAGACTTAATGAGTGAGGTCGAAAAATTCTTAACACACACGGTCAAACTGTTTCTATTTCTGTTATTAAACAGTATCGGGAGAATTTGTCCGTTGATAAAAAACCTGATTCAAGTTGAAGGAATGGTCCACATTATGTTTCTCCAACTGAGTACGAAAAGTAAAAACTAATGCAGATTAAAATCATACAAATCTCAAAAAGTTCCCGACATAAACGCAGCTAAAAAATAGAGGCCAAATAAAGAGCACCAAAATTGAAACCAAAGATGAAACGTATGTTCTGACAGATTTTTTGCAACTTCCTGTTGCTGGTTCCCAAGGGAATGTTTAGGAGTCAAAATTTCCCAAAAACTTCTTGGTATGACAATCAATGTGCAGTTGCGGCAAAATAAGTCAATCATTTATTTCAACGGGCCGAAATTTGAATCACTTATCATTGTCCTATAGTTAATAAGGCTTTGAGTGGTACAAAAATAATAATGCGATATTTGTGCGAAGAGATGTCATATCTTCAAACTGCCCAGAGTTAAGACAAATAGAGATATTTAGTTCCTGCTAAAAGTGAATTGAAGAACAAAGAATGGTGTCTAAACGTCCTGTTAGATTTGAAACGAAGATGGACTACCTGTTCGAGCAAAGTACTATAAAAACGTAATGGAAACGTTCCCGTAAAAGGTCCAAAATTTCATAACCAGTAAAGATAATCTCAGTCCTTAGAATAGGTTGTTTATAATTAGAGTTTTAGGACTAAGGTTAGAGGGGTTAGAGAGCTTTCAAATATGTTAAAAAATTCCGAAAAAGTGAAAGTAAAGTTCCCTTATTTGGACCCAAAATAACTCTGGTCTTAAAAGGGTTACCAGTATCTTGTTTTAAATTTATAATGCTGCACCCTTCCACTATTTTTGCGTATAATTTCACTTAAAACCAATCATCATTTTACTTTTCCGATTCCGCCCCACTGTGCCTACATTTTTTCTCCTTTGGTCATTTATTGAAGTCATTTAAGAATCAGATTGTTATTGTTTCTTTTTGATTTTTTTGTTATTTTGTATTAAAACGCGTCTATATACAATTGTCCGTCCGTCTGTCTGTCTGTTCTCTCTGTCCAACCAAGGATGTCATTTATTGTTGTTTT
The DNA here is from genome assembly GCA_004302925.2 of Cochliomyia hominivorax. NCBI lineage: Eukaryota > Metazoa > Arthropoda > Insecta > Diptera > Calliphoridae > Cochliomyia > Cochliomyia hominivorax. Next base: position 26,657 of record PYHX02000248.1, on the reverse strand, counting down.
ATGTTGTTAAATTGTTGTGTGATTACGTGTAAATCCTTCCGTTTCTCAAAGTATGATGAAAATGCGTTGTGATGAAAAAAAACCTTTACAACTTTTATAAAATAATCAATGTTTTCCCTAAGGAAAAATTATATGATAAAAATCAGATTTTTCCAAAAAACATCCAGAGACAAATAAATAAAGTTCTATCAACTAATTAGGAGGCAACAAAAAAGTGAAGAAGAATTTGTTGTTTTCTTCTGTTTAGGGAGATTAATGAGAAGAATTAAGTCATTTTTCAGCTTCAAAGACAGAACAGATTTTTAGTTAAATGTTAATTTAATAAAAATAAAGACATTAAATGACATGTTAAGTTTTTGCAAGACTGTTGCGAATAGCATAATAAGATCTTTTGCAAACATAAAAACTTTTTACAGGATTTTTTCTATTCATCTTCATTTTAGTGTGTTTTAGTCAATTTTGAATAAATGATAACTAATTACTGCATATTTTTATTTATGCAATCGTCCATGCGTTTTTGCAATATCCAAAGTTTTCAAATAATATAAAAAATTTTTCATTATTTTATACATTTTGTGTTGCATGAAATTTAGGAAATTAATGAAGTAACTATTGCGAAAACGCAACAAACAGCTCCAACGCAAAATTATTTCAATTGAGTACGATAAAACTCTTTTTTACAGTAAATCTCTCAATTTCATTCTTTTTCCTTAGATTTTTAATAGGTATTGCAATTTTGCAACATGCACTTTTTATATAAATAAACTGACTGTAAATTTTAAAATTTTGATCATTTTTTTAAATGGAAGTTGTATTAAAAGTCTAGTAAACAATTCTAAAAAGAAATTTTTATTTAAGTAGTGAGATCGAAAAATTCTTAACATACATATATTTTAATAGAAATGAAACCGATTAACTTAAAGTTTAAAATTGTTTATATGAATGAAATTATTACAATTAAAACAATATTTTTTAAATTTAATTATTAGTGATGAAATTTCGGAACCCGTCCATTAACTAATTATAGTGTTTTCTATCGCTATCACAGGTAGTTCATCCCCATTTAAAATCTCCCACAATTTTGGAAAACTTTTTGGAAAACTTTTTGTGCTCTTTATTTCTCTTACAACAGGAGCCCAATACCTCTTCACTGCCCTTAGCTCCAGGCAGTTTGGAGGATTTGCCTCTGTTGGTACAAATACCTTATTATTGCTCATCTACCACTCAAGGACTTGTTTGCTATAGAGACAGGATGCCAAGTCAGGTCAAAAATAAGTGGTTACATTCTGAAGTCTTATGAATGGAAGCAGCTTTTTCGTAAACATTCCTTGTTGTAAAATTGCTTCACAGACCTTGAACTTTTTGAGAAATTTTGATTGCTTTTAGGTTCTCAACATTTCTTCAACATAACCTGGTGCGTCAGTAATATGAAATTTTTGACCAGAAAATTCTCAATAATCTTAAAATCATTACTTCAACTTCCGTGCTTTATTTTTGGTCTTTAAAAATAAGCAACGTTACTGTCAGGAATTTTTTGAGCTTTGCATGTTTTGAAACCTGCTTTAGCTTTAACATTTCGTACTAAATAGTGAAAATGCTCTCTAAACCAGGTTTTCCGGTATTGTTTTATTACATTCGAAACTCTTTGACGGCTTACTTCTCAATGTTTGGTTAACTTTTCGTAGGACCAAGATGGGTTTTGTTGTAAATATATAAAAAATTTTAGAACGCACTTTTTTCTGGTCACTCATATTAATCAGATTAACGATATATTCATTTGTTTGACATTAAACATTACAATTTTAAGAGAGTTTTATTCGGCTTTGTCGAACCTTAAACACTCTCCACTTCAAAAGCGTGTGAAGTAAATACATTATGTTTTGTACATACACTATCACACAGACAATCACATACTTAATGAGTCATAAAATCAGTTAGTTTTTTTCTGATGAAGTACATAAAGCTTAATATTATTCTTCAGATTATAATTTGTCGATTTAAAATTTACAATTTTACGAAAATTTTTTGCTTGAACTTAGAAATGGCTTCAGATACAGGTCTATATCTCTTAATGTACTGAACCGATTATGCTAATTTCAAATAGAAAACTTCTTATGACTTCAATACTCACACTCAGGCCAAATTTTCAGTGAGCTCAATCTATTATTGTGGATGTGAGCGTGCCAACAACAGACAGACAGACAGACAGACAGACAGACAGACAGACAAATATAGCTAAATTGACTCAGATTTTGATTTGATGGATGAATATATATACATTATGTGCTTTGAAGCGATTCCTTCTAAGCTTTATACACGGAAATCTTTTCTACTTTCATCTTTGTCTCTTTTAACCAAATTTTAATTAATTTAAATTTAATTCCCTTTTAAATTATTTCCTAATCAAAATGGATTTATCTTCTTTACCACATTTAATCATTGATTAATGCTTTAAATTATCTCTAGTATCACTCTATCTCCCTCTCACAAAAAAGATAAATATTCGCAAATTATTTAAAGTTAATTAAAATTTCATTCTGTGATTTCGTTTGTTGGATGAAAAAGCATCCTAAATTAAAGTATAAAAAGCAAATGAACGTGTAATGTCGTTTAAATTGATTTAAATGTCATTTAAATAACATTTTCTATTAGCAACAACAACAACAACATCACCCTTAACTTAAGCTGCCTCTTAAGTAGAATCTCTTCTCATCTACCCCTGTCTTCTGTTTTATTAATTTATGCTTCTTTAAAGCGACTTACTCTTTCCTTTTTTGCTATTCTCTAGAAGCTGGTGCGTTGTTATCGAAGGAACCTCTGGAAACAGAAACAAAAACAAAAAAAAAACAGGATGAAAATCTATTAACAAGCACATGAAAAATCATCTCAGGAGCTTTTTTTAGAGAGTACCGACATGCATATTTAAATCGTTTACACACCCCTCTTTGGTTCGGGTTTTTGCATTAGTTATTTTAGTTGTTTGTTTGTTCTTGTTGATTTTTGTTGTTGTCTTTTTTTTGCGAACTGTATATTTTGTTTGTGTTAAGAAAAGTTGGGAGGGTGAGTTTTTTGCCCTTTTTTTCTGGGTTTTTTTGTCTAAATTAACTTGTTTGCAATTTTTTAACTTGTGCTACTTTTAGCTTCTTCTATAGGCAGATATACAGGGTTTAAAGGAGTGTAATTATTTAGGAGTCTTAAAATTTGACATATTTTTTATTTAAACTTTATTTCTATTAATCGTAAATTAATGAGATTTAACTATAAATAACAGTTAAATTTTATTTTAATTTGAAGAATTCGTCTGAATCCTCAAATCCCTCCACCACCAATGTGTAAGAATTAAATACATTATGTTTCGTACATACACATGTACTATGCCCTCACAAACGTATACAATATATGCAAATTTTCCTTAAATATAACAAAGAAACCTTAATGTATCATAAAATTACTTATATTTTTGACTATAATTTTTGTCTTCTGAACCGATTTGGATCTACTTATATTGAAAATTCTACAGATGATCTTCCCTTATAAGATCATCCTGCCTTTAGATATCAGTATGTATATTTAAATATACTAAACCGACTTTACTGGTTTTAAGGAAGCTGCTCACGACAATAACAACTACTTAGGCCAAGTCCCATAGAGCTCTCTTCATTATTGTGGATGTGAGAGTGCCAACAAATGACAGACGGACATATCTTAATCGTCTCAGATTTTGAATATATTATATACATTATGGGTCTTAGATGATGCTTTCTCAAACGGAATAACAAAAATTAAATTAACAAAAGTTTATTACCTGAATTTCATGTCTCTGATATTACGGGTCTATAAATTTGTTACTGAACTGTTTCCGCTTGTTTTGTATAGCAGATTAAGAACGAGAGTGAGAATGTTTCCAACAGACAGACGGACATGGCTAAATCGCTAAATTGATCGATTTTGACATAAATTTGGAATACATATACTTTATCGGATCAAAGATTAGTCCTTCCTGGCATTACAGACGGAATGATAAGCTTAAAAATTGAAATTTTCACTAAAAATTTAAATTTTTACTAAAAATTAAAATTTCAATTTTCACTAAAAATTTAAATTTTTACTAAAAATTAAAATTTCAATTTTCACTAAAAATTTAAATTTTTACTAAAAATTAAAATTTCAATTTTCACTAAAAATTGAAATTTTCACTAAAAATCGAAATTTTCACTAAAAATTGAAATTTTCACTAAAAATTGAAATTTTCATTAAAAATTTAAATTTTCACTAAAAATCGAAATTTTCACTAAAAATTTAAATTTTCACTAAAAATTGAAATTTTCACTAAAAATTGAAATTTTCACTAAAAAATGAAATTTTCACTAAAAAATGAAATTTTCACTAAAAATTCAAATTTTCACCTAAAATTTAAATTTTCACTAAAAATTGAAATTTTCACTAAAAATTGAAATTTTCACTAAAAATTGAAATTTTCACTAAAAATTGAAATTTTCACTAAAAATTGAAATTTTCACTAAAAATTGAAATTTTCACTAAAAAATGAAATTTTCACTAAAAATTGAAATTTTCACTAAAAATTGAAATTTTCACTAAAAATTGAAATTTTCACTAAAAATTCAAATTTTCACTTTAAATTTTCATTAAAAATTGAAATTTTCACTAAAAATTGAAATTTTCACTTAAAATTAAAATTTTCACTTAAAATTAAAATTTTCACTAAAAATGGAAATTTTCATTAAAAATTAAAATTTTTACTAATTGAAATTTTCACTAAAAATTGAAATTTTCACTAAACATTGGAATTTTTACTAATTGAAATTTTCACTTAAAATTGAAATTTTCACTAAAAATTGAAATTTTCATTTAAAATTGAAATTTTCACTTAAAATTTAAATTTGCACTAAAAGTTGAAATTTTCACTTAAAATTCAAATTTTCACTAAAAATTGAAATTTTCACTAAAAATTGAAATTTTCACTAAAAATTGAAATTTTCACTAAAAATTGAAATTTTCACTAAAAATTGAAATTTTCACTAAAAATTAAAATTTTCACTAAAAATTGAAATTTTCACTAAAAATTGAAATTTTCACTAAAAATTGAAATTTTCACTAAAAATTGAAATTTTCACTAAAAATTGAAATTTTCACTAAAAATTGAAATTTTCACTAAAAATTGAAATTTTCACTAAAAATTGAAATTTTCACTAAAAATTGAAATTTTCACTAAAAATTTAAATTTTCACTAAAAATTTAAATTTTCACTAAAAATTTAAATTTTCACTAAAAATTGAAATTTTCACTAAAAATTGAAATTTTCACTAAAAATTGAAATTTTCACTAAAAATTGAAATTTTCACTAAAAATTGAAATTTTCACTAAAAATTTAAATTTTCACTAAAAATTTAAATTTCAATTTTCACTAAAAATTGAAATTTTCACTAAAATTTCAATTTTCACTAAATTTTCAATTTTCACTAAAATTTCAATTTTCACTAAAATAGCATTTTTCACTAAAAATTTTAATTTTCACTTAAATTGCAATTTTCACTAAAAATTGAAATGACTTTAACTGTCATTAATCTTCGCTCTAATATGACTTTCCAAGAATTCATTCCTTTAAAGGCTTCAAGTTCTATTTTTGAAGTACTTACCTCTTAACGTTGTTTTCCTTTTTATTTGTTTGTTTCTTGCTCAATTTACATTTTGGTATTTTTCTAACATTTTCTTTTTTGTTTTTTCTTCCGAATCGACAATTCAATCAAATTTTTTTCGAAAACAAAACAATATTGAGGAATGAAAAAACGTTAAAACCTTTTCCAAAAAAAAAAATGCAAATATGTATAAATTTGTTTAATTTTTCACACAAACATCATGATAAGAAAAAAAGGTTGAAAAAAAAAAAAAAACCATCAACAGCAAATTTGTAGTCATTTTTCTATTTGGTGCATAAATAATTGACATTAAATTAAAATCGAATTGGGAAAAAGAGAAATTGTAATTGAGAGAATTCCGCTAATAAAGAAATAGAAATAAATCAATTTTCAATCCAATTTTTTCTAATAAATTATTTAAAAATAACTTCCAAATTTATATGAAAATAAGTAAAAATGTTATATTTGATCGAGTCCGACTTTCTTATACCCTACACCACATATTTGTTTAAAAATGGTAGGGAGAAAAAAGTAAAGAACTACCCTCGTATAATTTGATATTCGGATTTATACTTACATCTATGTTAAATTTATGAATTTTAAAAATTATTACTTCTGGGGGTTATATGGGAGCCCGGTAAATCGACTCTAAAAGTGTTTCAGATTCGAACGGTATATCTAAAAGTGGGTATTACATAAGCACAAACATATAATAACCCAACCACCTACGATGGTGTAGGGTATAAATATTTCATAAGTTAGATCGTGTTCTCTCCTCTTTTATGTAAAAAATGTGTGTGTGTATGTTTATGGAAAAGTTTATGTGTGTGTTTATATTAAACTTTTTTATTATCAAATTCTTTGTGTGTGTGAGTGTTGATCCTTATGCAAATAATTTAAAAATAACGTTATTATTTTCATATCAATTTGATTTTATTTTTATTTTATGGCTGCCTAAAAGTATGTCACACATTATTTTTTATATTTATTTATTCTCTTATATAAATTTTCTTAAGCCAAAAACTTTTGCCATAAAAAAGTTATAGCATGTTTTTGCTGTTTATTTTTTTCTCCTCTACCGATGTCATATTAAACGAGTCATAAAATTATGGTTGGTTTTTCTTTTAAAGAAAACTTCTTATATGGATTTTTCTCTTTCTTTTATTTAAACTTTTAAGTAGCTTCATTATTAACTTGTTGTTAGTTTTTTTTTGTCTGTCTGTTTGCTGTTTATTCATACAGTTGTCTAAGATTTGGCTTTTTTGTTGCAATATTCAACATGTTGCTAATAATAAGTGTAGCATATAGTACTCTGTTGCATATATGTTCATGTACAGATATGTGAATTGTTGTGGAAAAGTATTGTTGGCAAAAATAATTTTTTTCTGAGTTTTTGGATTTGTTGCACATTTTTTGTTCTTTTCACAAGTTTTAGCTTTGAGGAACCTAAAGTTTTCAGTTTAAAAGTTTGAAAGAAAGGGAAGGTTGTATAACAGGAGTATTTGGATTTTTTCAATTCAAATCTTAAATGGTCTAAACAATCTCAGATGTTTTTCACGATTATAATTAGTTTCTTTTCTTTGAAATTGTTCTTCATTTTTATACCCTCAAGAGGACATATTAACTTTAAGTGTGTGAAGTTAGCTACGACAGTTAGCTACTTTTTTCAAAATTCTGTTAATTAACATTTCTCTTGCTCAGAGAGTGAAAAGTTAACAGAATTCAATTTTAATAACATTTTTGAAAATGTTAGTGACGTATACTTAATAGAACCAATGCGTAACGACTTTTGAAAATTTTTGTTCTTATATTTTAATAATATTTTTACAATTTCTTAATATAGTTATAAACAATATAAAGGAACCTACTTATATCAAGGATCTTACATATAATATCAAAAATAAACCAAAACTAAAGAAGGTGCTCTAATGGGGCCTAACATGAAGGAATGCTATAATCTTGGTATCAAAATATGGGCCAAACAAAAAAAGGTGCGCTATTGGGGCCTAGTACGAAGGAAAGCTACACTCCTATAGAATTCAGAACAGAAAAGAGAATATTGAAAATTAATCACGATTTTGAGAAATTGAACTTTGAAAATTTTCAAAATTTCAATATTTCATATAAGGGTCCAAATTGGTATCAAAATATGGGCCAAACGAAAAAAGGTGCGCTATAGGGGCCTAGTACGAAGGAAAGCTACACTCCTATAGAATTCAGAACAGAAAAGAGAATATTGAAAATTAATCATGATTTTAAGAAATTGAACTTTGAAAATTTTCAAAATTTCAATATTTCATATAAGGGTCCAAATTGGTATCAAAATATGGGCCAAACAAAAAAAGGTGCGCTATTGGGGCCTAGTACGAAGGAAAGCTACACTCCTATAGAATTCAGAACAGAAAAGAGAATATTGAAAATTAATCACGATTTTGAGAAATTGAACTTTGAAAATTTTCAAAATTTCAATATTTCATATAAGGGTCCAAATTGGTATCAAAATATGGGCCAAACGAAAAAAGGTGCGCTATAGGGGCCTAGTACGAACGAAAGCTACACTCCTATAGAATTCAGAACAGAAAAGAGATTATTGAAAATTAATCATGATTTTGAGAAAAAGAACTTTGAAAATTTTAAAAATTTCAATATTTTCATATAAGGTTCCAAATTAGTATCAAATATGGGCCAAACGAAAAAAGGTGCGCTATAGGGGCCTAGTACGAAGGAAAGCTACACTCCTATAGAATTCAGAACAGAAAAGAGAATATTGAAAATTAATCATGATTTTAAGAAATTGAACTTTGAAAATTTTCAAAATTTCAATATTTCATATAAGGGTCCAAATTGGTATCAAAATATGGGCCAAACGAAAAAAGGTGCGCTATAGGGGCCTAGTACGAACGAAAGCTACACTCCTATAGAATTCAGAACAGAAAAGAGATTATTGAAAATTAATCATGATTTTGAGAAAAAGAACTTTGAAAATTTTAAAAATTTCAATATTTTCATATAAGGGTCCAAATTGGTATCAAATATGGGCCAAACGAAAAAAGGTGCGCTATTGGGGCCTAGTACGAAGGAAAGCTACACTCCTATAGAATTCAGAACAGAAAAGAGAATATTGAAAATTAATCATAATTTTGAGAAAAAGAACTTTGAAAATTTTCAAAATTTCAATATTTTCATATAAGGTTCCAAATTAGTATCAAATATGGGCCAAACGAAAAAAGGTGCGCTATAGGGGCCTAGTACGAAGGAAAGCTACACTCCTATAGAATTCGGGACAGAAAAGAGAATATTAAAAATTAATCATGATTTTGAGAAAAATAACTTTGAAAATTTTCAAAATTTCTGTTTTTTTATATAAGGGTCCAAATTGGTATCAAAATATGGGCCAAACGAAAAAAGGTGCGCTATAGGGGCCTAGTACGAAGGAAAGCTACACTCCTATAAAATTCAGAACAGAAAAGAGAATATTGAAAATTAATCATAATTTTGAGAAAAAGAACTTTGAAAATTTTCAAAATTTCAATATTTTCATATAAGGTTCCAAATTAGTATCAAATATGGGCCAAACGAAAAAAGGTGCGCTATAGGGGCCTAGTACGAAGGAAAGCTACACTCCTATAGAATTCAGAACAGAAAAGAGAATATTGAAAATTAATCATGATTTTAAGAAATTGAACTTTGAAAATTTTCAAAATTTCAATATTTCATATAAGGGTCCAAATTGGTATCAAAATATGGGCCAAACGAAAAAAGGTGCGCTATAGGGGCCTAGTACGAACGAAAGCTACACTCCTATAGAATTCAGAACAGAAAAGAGATTATTGAAAATTAATCATGATTTTGAGAAAAAGAACTTTGAAAATTTTAAAAATTTCAATATTTTCATATAAGGGTCCAAATTGGTATCAAATATGGGCCAAACGAAAAAAGGTGCGCTATTGGGGCCTAGTACGAAGGAAAGCTACACTCCTATAGAATTCAGAACAGAAAAGAGAATATTGAAAATTAATCATAATTTTGAGAAAAAGAACTTTGAAAATTTTCAAAATTTCAATATTTTCATATAAGGTTCCAAATTGGTATCAAAATGTGGGCCAAACGAAAAAAGGTGCGCTATAGGGGCCTAGTACGAAGGAAAGCTACGCTCCTATAGAATTCGGGACAGAAAAGAGAATATTAAAAATTAATCATGATTTTGAGAAAAAGAACTTTGAAAATTTTAAAAATTTCAATATTTTCATATAAGGTTCCAAATTGGTATCAAAATATGGGCCAAACGAAAAAAGGTGCGCTATTGGGACCTAGTACGGAGGAAAGCTACACTCCTATAGAATTCAGAACAGAAAAGAGAATATTGAAAATTAATCATGATTTTGAGAAAAAGAACTTTGAAAATTTTAAAAATTTCAATATTTTCATATAAGGGTTCAAATTGGTATCAAATATGGGCCAAACGAAAAAAGGTGCGCTATTGGGGCCTAGTACGAAGGAAAGCTACACTCCTATAGAATTCAGAACAGAAAAGAGAATATTAAAAATTAATCATGATTTTAAGAAATTGAACTTTGAAAATTTTCAAAATTTCAATATTTCATATAAGGGTTCAAATTGGTATCAAAATATGGGCCAAACGAAAAAAGGTGCGCTATAGGGGCCTAGTACGAAGGAAAGCTACACTCCTATAGAATTCAGAACAGAAAAGAGAATATTGAAAATTAATCATGATTTTGAGAAATTGAACTTTGAAAATTTTCAAAATTTCAATATTTCATATAAGGGTCCAAATTGGTATCAAAATATGGGCCAAACGAAAAAAGGTGCGCTATAGGGGCCTAGTACGAAGGAAAGCTACGCTCCTATAGAATTCAGAACAGAAAAGAGATTATTGAAAATTAATCATGATTTTGAGAAAAAGAACTTTGAAAATTTTCAAAATTTCAATATTTCATATAAGGGTCCAAATTGGTATCAAAATATGGGCCAAACGAAAAAGGTGCGCTATTTGGGGCCTGGTACGGAGGAAAGCTACACTTCTATGGAATTCAGGGCAGAAAAGAGAATATTAAAAAATTTTGAGAAATTGAACTTTGAAAATTTTCAAAATTTCTATATTTTTATAATAATTTCGACCATTATATAAAAATACAGAAATTTTGAAAATTTTCAAAGTTATTTTTCTCAAAATCATGATTAATTTTTAATATTCTCTTTTCTGTCCCGAATTCTATAGGAGTGTAGCTTTCCTTCGTACTAGGCCCCTATAGCGCACCTTTTTTCGTTTGGCCCATATTTGATACTAATTTGGAACCTTATATGAAAATATTGAAATTTTGAAAATTTTCAAAGTTCTTTTTCTCAAAATTATGATTAATTTTCAATATTCTCTTTTCTGTTCTGAATTCTATAGGAGTGTAGCTTTCCTTCGTACTAGGCCCCAATAGCGCACCTTTTTTCGTTTGGCCCATATTTGATACCAATTTGGACCCTTATATGAAAATATTGAAATTTTTAAAATTTTCAAAGTTCTTTTTCTCAAAATCATGATAATTTTCAATAATCTCTTTTCTGTTCTGAATTCTATAGGAGTGTAGCTTTCGTTCGTACTAGGCCCCTATAGCGCACCTTTTTTCGTTTGGCCCATATTTTGATACCAATTTGGACCCTTATATGAAATATTGAAATTTTGAAAATTTTCAAAGTTCAATTTCTTAAAATCATGATTAATTTTCAATATTCTCTTTTCTGTTCTGAATTCTATAGGAGTGTAGCTTTCCTTCGTACTAGGACCCTATAGCGCACCTTTTTTCGTTTGGCCCATATTTTGATACCAATTTGGACCCTTATATGAAATATTGAAATTTTGAAAATTTTCAAAGTTCAATTTCTTAAAATCATGATTAATTTTCAATATTCTCTTTTCTGTTTTGAATTCTATAGGAGTGTAGCTTTCCTTCGTACTAGGCCCCTATAGCGCACCTTTTTTCGTTTGGCCCATATTTTAATACCAATTTGGACCCTTATATGAAATATTGAAATTTTGAAAATTTTCAAAGTTCAATTTCTCAAAATCGTGATTAATTTTCAATATTCTCTTTTCTGTTCTGAATTCTATAGGAGTGTAGCTTTCCTTCGTACTAGGCCCCAATAGCGCACCTTTTTTTGTTTGGCCCATATTTTGATACCAATTTGGACCCTTATATGAAATATTGAAATTTTGAAAATTTTCAAAGTTCAATTTCTTAAAATCATGATTAATTTTCAATATTCTCTTTTCTGTTCTGAATTCTATAGGAGTGTAGCTTTCCTTCGTACTAGGCCCCTATAGCGCACCTTTTTTCGTTTGGCCCATATTTTGATACCAATTTGGACCCTTATATGAAATATTGAAATTTTGAAAATTTTCAAAGTTCAATTTCTCAAAATCGTGATTAATTTTCAATATTCTCTTTTCTGTTCTGAATTCTATAGGAGTGTAGCTTTCCTTCGTACTAGGCCCCAATAGCGCACCTTTTTTGTTTGGCCCATATTTTGATACCAAGATTATAGCATTCCTTCATGTTAGGCCCCATTAGAGCATCTTCTTTAGTTTTGGTTTATTTTTGATATTATATGTAAGATCCTTGATATAAGTAGGTTCCTTTATATTGTTTATAACTATATTAAGAAATTGTAAAAATATTATTAAAATATAAGAACAAAAATTTTCAAAAGTCGTTACGCATTGGTTCTATTAAGTATACGTCACTAACATTTCCAAAAATGTTATTAAAATTGAATTCTGTTAACTTTTCACTCTCTGAGCAAGAGAAATGTTAATTAACATAATTTTGAAAAAAGTAGCTAACTGTCGTAGCTAACTTCACACACTTATTAACTTTAAGCCCCAATAATAAATCAGAGATGAATTTTTAGAGATTATTGCAAGACCTCACAGACTCAATTCTGGAATTTAACTTGCTGGAATTGCAACGAAAGCTTTCGGTAATATTCTTCAAATGGAGTAGTTGCATGATAGACTTTCATATGGCCACAATGACCAAAACTCTTCATAAAAATCCTAATTGAACAAACTTTAAGTTTTAAAATAATTTTCAAAATATAACAAACACAATTTCGGAATTTCACCTTCTACGAATATTAGCCATGGTCTTTAATAATATTCCACAAATAATGGGATTCCATGCGAGGGTTGCATATGGAAACATTTTCGAAAATCCTTCATTGATGCCATAATTGACTAAAAATGTATTTAAAAAACATATCAAAAGTCTCTCGAAGTCAATATTTACTTCTGTTATCTCCTAATAACAATGTTCCATATGGTCACAACAAACTAAATGTAGTTATTTTATCTCGGTATGATAACGATGGCACCTCAGGGATGTTTTCCGTTGCAAAGTTTCAAAAACCCTTCATAGAATTTATAATTTGCTAAAATTGGATTTCAAAAAACATTTCAAAAATCGGGATGTTAACGATGGTCCCCATTAATATTCTCCATATAGTAAGATTTCATTTGAGGGTCGCATATGGTCACAGTTTCAAGAATCCTTCATTAAAGTTAAAAGTATTTCAAAATAATATCAAAAATCTTTCAAACTTAGTTTTGAAGTTCTTATATCTCGGTGTAATAACGATGGTCCTCAGAAATTTTCTTTATGCGTTTAAAAATTCATGAGAGGGCCGTCTATGGTTATAGTTTCCAAAATCCTTCAAAGAAGCCATAATTTAATAAAATTGTATTTCGATATAATTTAAAAAAACTCTCAATTTGGAATTCTTTTATCTTGGTATTATAACGATGGTCGTTAGAAATATAAGCCATATGAGTTATCATGGTTTTAGTCACAAAATCCTATATTTTTATAGAAGTCATATTTTTTAGAGTTATAAAATTCATCTTTTTTTCAAAATGTCACATTTAAACATTTCAATGTCTGGAAATGACACCCCTAAACCCCAGGAATACTCCGGAAATGTGAGGGTCGCAGATGGTCACAGCATTATAAATTTTAAGATTGATTAAAGTTAAATTTTAACAAAAATTGTAAATTTTTTTTATTACATTTTCTGGAGAAAATAGCGATAACGCTCTGGAATGGTTGAATTCCATGTTCGGCTTCCATATGCCCTGATATTCAGAAACCTTCATAAAATATTTTCATATTCTAAAAAAATCATTTCTGGGAGTGTTACACACGGTACGAGAAATATTTGATATATAGCGATATTTCATCCGATAGTCATAACATCATTATTTTGTTTCATTAAAAAGTAAAAATTTTGAAGTGTAAAAAGCAGCATGATAAACCATACAAATTTTCTTATGGATCCGTTGTGATAATTACTATAGATTCCATTTTAAAAAATATCGGCTTATAGTGTTACTCACTACTAGTAGTACATTTAATAATTAGTGATGTGAATATGCGATTCATTTTAATTAAAAACTTTCAATATCGTAAAATTTAAAAAAAAAAATAATTTTTTCAAAATTCTTATGATTTAAATTGACATGCAAACGTTTTCTGAAAGCATTCATTACATGGTAATGCCAAAAGTAATTAGTTTTCATTTTATAAATTTTTAACTTGTTCTTGTTGTTAGTGTTAATAAGCTAAAAATCAACTACACCACATTAATTCATCTTCAATTATTTTACTTTCCGAATAAAAAAAAATTGCAAAAAAAATTGCAGAAAGAATAGAAGAAAAATCACTAAATAATCTCGAGATGCATGTCGAATTATTTAAGTATGAAAATATTTATTTTAACAGAAAGAAAAAAAAAATACTGAATAAAAATTTCAAGTTTTCTGAATATAAATAATGCATTTTAATCACAAATACAAATACAAATCACATATACAAAGCCAAGTTATCAACCACTAACTTGGCTGACTGCATTTATGTGTTAAGAATTAAACCGGCTTTTTTTGTTTGTTTGTTTGTGTTTCATGATCAAAGAAATTGGATTTTGCCAAACGAGACGAAAACTGACTTAAGCGGCGGCAAACAGCAGTAGAAAATATATGAAATGAAATACAAAAGAAAAAAATCGCATAAAATAAGACAGACGTTTTTAAACACTCGACTCTTAACTGAACAAGTAACTAACTAACTCCACACTAATGTGCATGAAATGAATGAGTATATTGACCCTGATAATTAAATAAGACGTTCTCTCTCTCTTGTCTGCCGGTTGTTACTTTTTTTCTTTTATTAAATATTTAAGTTTATTATTTATTTTCATTATTATTATTATTGTTTTTTGCGGTAGACTGACTTACAGTTGTAATAATTGGCAGAGAGAAAAAACTTTAACGAAACATGTTAAAATAAAATCAACATGCAACAATTATTAGTAGATTGAATTAAAAAAATCTCTTAGCTCTCACAGTGATGGGAAGTTGAAAAAATGATCAGGGATAACAAGAGAAAAGGTGAATGATAAAAGTGCCACAATTAAATATAAGAGATAAAAAGTTTGATTTTGTTTAAGTCGATATATAAATACCCTTCTCGAATAATGAGATCTATTATGTGATCTATAGGGGGAAGCACAGTGTGTCCCAATAGTTTTTTCAATAATTCTATAATTTTGCCACCAGTAGAGATTCTTTGAAATCTGATTTTTTATATCCAAATTTGTTTAGTTGAGATGAGATTTTCATTCATGGTAAAAACTTTACACACAAGTATAAGGTATATATAAGTATTTATATATATAGAACTTCAAGGTTTAAAGATATCAGGAATAAGATAAGGAATCTCATTTTATTTCAAATCAAACGAAAATCCTAAAATTTATATTTCAAATTCAAATTTTCTGATTTGAAAACTTACAAAAAAAAAAAAATATTTGTATTTTTTGCTAACCATTTGGACAGATCTTTGGCCCAAGCTCAATTGAATTTAGAAGCGTATTCCCCTTAAGACTTCTATACAGAAAAATTAAAAAAAAATATAAAGTTCAGAATAAAAAATGTTTGAGCAGTGAGAGAGAAAAAAATCCCAAATTGCAGTCGGTGTTCATATCATTTACTTCATTAAGGTATCTTTATCGCTTTAACAGTTATTTTGACAACCTATGACAAGGTACTTTTCCAATATATGTCTGCCCTATATTTTTTCAGCAAGTCAGTTTGATAAAAACATGATTCTTAAAAAAACTTATATTCGCCGGGCCTATATGGCCTTATTTTTGGTACTTTAATCCAGTATTTTCCAAAATTTAATTAGAGATCGACAAATTAAACCTTGATATACTTTAAGCTGTAAAATAGGCTAGATGACATTATAGGAAAACCGGTATATTTTAGATATGAAAACGAATATGCGAAAAACATCTTCGAAACGAATTTCATTTAATTTTGATGAGCACTTTATGCGTTCATAGTTTCACCACCCCAGACATAAAATTTTAGGTTTAGTTTCATACTAAAATTGTTAAGTTAAAGTAACCTTAGATATGGATCTGTTTTTTTTTTTTGGAATTAAACCGAATTATTTTAAAAGTGGACTTTAGCTTAATCTGCTTGTAGTTGAAAATGCTGTCATTCTTAGTTTACCAGATGTCCAGGAATAAGATGTTGAAATCGAGTATCAGGTTCAAGCTGTCAAGATAAAAATGTTTTCAAAATATAAGACAATATTTTAAGTGATTCCGATTTTTTATTGGGGGCACAATATTTTTAAAGGAATCGGACAAAATAAATTCATTTTGAAATTAGGGAAAACCTATTGAACCTGGATTTAATTCAGAATCTTTAAAATTGGAATTTAACTCTTTAACATTTTCCATTTACTGTAAAATCAAAATTATTCGGAAATAAACCTATAAAATTTGATCGGTTAGTTGAATTTGTGTAAACTTTAAGACAGGCATAGTGGATCAGTGAATTATTACATGTTTAGAAAAACAACCCGGTAGATTGTTTGGTAGCGGAAATATTCGGTCTCTAAGTAGGGCATATCTGTTAGTTCTAATGGATTCGGAAAATTTTAATTTTTGATCCGATCGAAAATTTTTAAATATTACTGATTTTTCCTGATTTCCAAAATCCTATATTTCTATTAAAAATTTCCTCTTATTCATAATTGGATTACAAATAAAATTCGCTTAGATCTCGTGTTATTTGTCGAATTGCTCTCTGTTGCTGAAAAAAATAAACTGAAATTAATTTTCTACTTCTTGAGGCCGATTTTCATGAAATTTCACACAGTGAAAGCAAAGGTGTAGATGAGTTTAAGTTTCGTTTTTGGGCGTTATAGTTATAATAGTCTAGCGTTCAGAGGAACTTGAAGTGGAAATCTTCGGGCACCATGTTATATAATCTCAATTTGTAGTATATCAGTCTATTTAAACAATTTTTGTGTCACCACAGTCAGTTATCATCTGTGTAGGGTATTAAAATTTTTTTTATATCTAGAAAATAAAAAAATCATTATTTCAACAAATATTTTTCCATTTATGACATAATTATGGGAAACCTGAGCTTCAAAATATATTTTTGTCAATAAAATAATAATTATTTAATAATCCCTTATTTTAAGGTCTTTTTATGGTTTTTTTCTAGACATTTTTTAAAAAAGCACGTTAATGCACAATTCCTCTCACCAAAAAAACAAAGAAGAATCTTGACTTGGCTAATAAAATAAACAACAACAAAAAAACCCAAGTTTTGGTATAAAAAAAATCATGTAAACAACTTTGAAAACAACTATTTTTTATAGTTCCACGCTCGACGTCTACATGATTATTTAAGTATCATGGCTGACCGTGTTGTTGGTCAGGGATACAACAACAACAACAGCAGCATATTTGCAACCAGCCCCAGCAACTAAATGTTGCATTGCAATGCCATTGCTGCTTTTTTTTCTTCATTTTTTTTGCTGGATTTTAACTTGCAACGTAAAACAAGATTTATTTAGTAAATGATGCTGTTTTTTTATATATTTTTTCCTTTCTGTCGGTCTTAAGATATTAACTTTTAAACCCAAAACTAAAGAAAAATGGCGTGCTGAATTCCACTGCCAAGAAATAGAGAGAAAAAACATAAAACGCGACATTTGCAGACATTTCATAAGTTGTAAAAAGAGGCAAAAACCAGATACAAGTTCAAGATTCAAGATTATCAAACATGAAATTGTCATTTATTTATTTATCACTTAAAATTCCAATAGAATTTTTATTAGAGTTCTAATATTGTTGTTATTAGTATTCCCATGAAATATACATATCGGATTGAATTGAGGAGAAGTAGAAAAAAAATCAGTTGAAATATTTGTCATTAAGGAAATTAGGTTAAAATGCTAGACCATGTGGTAGATATGCAGAAATATGCTTAAAAGCTAATGATAAGAAAAAGAGATAAATTAAGGAGAATTAGATATGAAATATTTGTGATGACTTTAATTGTTTATAGTAAAAAGATCTTGCGAATTTCATGAGCACTCGAACTTCATCATGTATAAAAAGGATGTATTTCAAATAAAGTGGTCCCTACAAAAAGAAATTTAGACATCACAATACTAAACTGTGTTTTTCGATTTTCCATATCGAATCAGATTTTCGTTGGGACTTTTAAATTCCTAAATGTTTAGGAAATAATTACAATATGAGTATTAAATAAGAGATAAAAGTCTCAAATTCATTTATTTAGATCACTCAGGATAATAAACATAAAATATGTCCTTTAAAATATATGTTTTTGATTCCTTTCCAATATTGTTTTAAAAGAAGTGAATCTTTAGAAACCTTAAATTTAATAAAGATATCTGATTGGATGTCAAAGATTAAAAATGCGGTTACATATCTAAAGTATTCTATCTCAAGATCTATCGGAAACAGATGTTACACACAGAAAATAAAATAAGGAAAATTATTATGCATTGACGCCTTTGATCCAACACACAGTGAAGTAGAATCGATATATTTTTTTGAAATAAATCTGTAACTTTTAATCGGTTTTACAAATTTATTGTGGCGTTGGAACTGCTAAATCTTCGGAGGTACATATAAAGACCTCAATTTTTTAAAATAAGTGCCATGTAATATGCATGCTTATATGTGATATTTATCTCTTATGCAGTCGACTCGAGTGCAGCATTGTAAATTTGTCGAGTGCTGTATTGTTAATTTGGTCCAATTTTTTAAAACGCATTCCAAATTAATGTTTCTCTTTCTGTTTCCAAAATTTTCTATTGCCTTATAGCCCCTGATGATTTAAAAAGCACACTTATATGTGATATCTATCTCTTGTGCTTCATTAGTCCGTAATGTTGTAGTTAAATTATGTATTAAAAACTTCTATAGAGGTGACTCCAAACCCTCTTGCATTTGACCCATTTTTAATCAATAATTTAAATTCAATTTATATTTACTAAACGAAAAAAAGCT
This sequence comes from Cochliomyia hominivorax, assembly GCA_004302925.2. Lineage (NCBI taxonomy): Eukaryota > Metazoa > Arthropoda > Insecta > Diptera > Calliphoridae > Cochliomyia > Cochliomyia hominivorax. Next base: position 7,590 of record PYHX02000248.1, on the reverse strand, counting down.
GTATTTTAAAGCAGAATGTATTTTTGTGACCTAAAAGTGTTTATGACTGCTTGGTAAAAACTTTTTCTAGACCTTCAATAAGTGTGGACTCTATAGGACAAAAACAAACAAAAATCAATTCTCCAGGTTTTTTTCTTCACATTTTTGGGAATTTAGAGGTCGCCAAAATACTCATACGGGTTGTGAAACTTTATGTCACAACACTTCATGTAGAGTAAGTAATATATATAGTCGACGTGTTGGAATAGGTGGGGGATAGAATTGTGTCCCGTCACCATTTTAATTTAATAAAGTCCCAAACTACACACACACCCTTAGGAGGCATACCAACGCCGCCAATAGAGTTGCAATAGAATGGAACTTGCAAGGGAACAGAATAAGAAGCGCATACGTAGAGAAGGCACATTGATTCAATGTAACGATGTCCGTCCATCTGTCTAGCTGCTTGATAACTCTATAAGAGATCTTTGTGATAACTGCATTGGTCGAACTTGTTTTAGATATCTCTATAGTTTGTATGTTTATTCTGGATCGAGATCTAAACATATTGAAAATAGTGATGGTTGGTCCAATATTTTATAAAGCCCCTCATAAGCTCGTAAAACAGTTCTTGGCTCATAGATGTAGTCATTCAAATTTATGCAAAATTATAACCTGAAGCATCCAAAAGGTGTGTTATGTAATGACGCTGTCTAAAATGGTCGATGGGTTTCAGCTTTCAGTTATGTTTGTAAGATCATCAGTGTTTTTGCCGATTGCTATCAAAAAAACAAGGCAAAAAAACTTTTCGTTTAGGGTCTAAACTAAATTATTATCGTGTAATATAATGGGACCACTTTTTTTAGCATTTGTTTTGGCAAATTTTCTTATGGAGGATTTCGAATATATTAACAAATTGTTAATGTTATAATTCTGTCATATTAAAATTTCTGTTATTTGAAAGCTTTTCAAAACTGTTATACATATTACAAATAAATCGTATAAGCTTTTTCTTTATAACAAAAATTATCCTTAACAGTTTTCCTGTCTTTAAAGCTTTTCGTATATTTTCGAATACAGAATGTTGTGTTATACGTGGATTTAAAATTCATTTCTCCAGTTAAGAGAAACATTTGTTAACTCTTAAAATGTTAAGAAATTTTCCATTTGAGCGGAAAGAAATCAACAGATGTTTGTCGTTCTTTAATCTGTTCCAAAGTAAATTAAAGTTAATTTTTAGATTACTAAAGTTTCAAGAGGTTAAGAAAAAGTTAAATATTTTTTAAAGAATTCAAAAGACTGGAGTTCAGAAATCAATTCCCTTGAGGACATAAAGAAATTAAATATATATTTTTTATCCTGATTGATCTATAATAAACCTATGATGTTTACATTATGTTTTCTAAACAAGATAAACATTTAATTGTAAAAATAATATTATTTCACCCATAAACAAGTCCATTATTTTAACTATAAAATAGCTGTCACCATTTACAGTCGCATTGCTCTATGCAAGGACACTGTCAATTCCCATTCCCTTGACAGTTGTAATTTAAAAATCGTTGTTTCTAAATGTTGTGGCACTGCAACCAGTTGTAGGATTTAAGGTGTAAATTTATTTAAGCCATTCAATTGTTGTTTATTTACCTGTAACTTAATTATGAAGTTTTATTTTATAACCGGCAACAATAAGGTGAAAATACTTAGTTTTTTTTTAAGTTTTGTAGTTTCGAGTCCTTGAAATATTTTACTCATTGCGTTTTTGGTAATAATCGTTAATGTAACGAGTTTTATTTTTTGGAAACCATTAGAAGAGAAAGAATGCTTTAAACCATGACCAAAATGGAGAAAAAAACTTAAATAGTAATTTAAATGAAAAAAGAATGGAATAATGTGGACAGTGGAATAGAATAAAGTGTTTGGTTTAACAAAATTTTATGCAAACTGTGCGGGGGTAGTAAGTCCAGGAAAGGACCTAAGAATTAGTATGTGGATATATGAATAGAAAAATTAGTCCAGGAAAACAAATTTCCTTTATACTCCTCATTAAAGTAGAAGCTAAATCAATTGATATAAAACAAAGTTATTACAAAGTCACTACTTCCACTTATAATGTACTTATTTGATATTGCACGATTTTTTCTCCATCCAAAAATTCTACAAATACCATTTTCATAATTTCATTTCAAATGATTTTGTCCGTTACATTATTGTGTTTGTACTCTTCACCACCGCAAGTGAAGTGAAATTATGTTAAGTTTATCATTCCGCATGTAACAACAAGAAGGAATAATATTATACTCTAAGTCATCAAATCAATATTTGAGTCGATTTAGCTATGTTCGCCTGTCTGTCTGTCGGTTCAATAGAAAACAAGTTATAGACCGATATCCTTCTAGAACTAATAAAATTTACCAACGGTTTAGTAACACTTAACTGCCTTTAATTAATTTATACGCCTTATCTCTATAACCAATGCTGGATGTCTCGAAAAATTTAAGGACAGGGCACGGGATCCCTCTAACAAGCATATTTCTAAAGCCACATATATTATTTTATATGTATTAAGTTTCGCAGTTCGTTAATAATATAAAGTTGAAGTTATTTAGGGTATCACCTACTTCTGAGACCATATCCAATACTGTGGCTATTTAGTTAAGACTTTATATCGCCCCACACAATATTCTAAATTAAGTTATATTTAAACAGCTTTTTTGAATTCTTCCCTAAAGTTTGATATTTAGGAAGATCGGTTCAGATAATTATATTTCCTAGACCATATTAAATTCAGAACAGACATCTATTTGTTATTATTAAGTCCAATCGAATAATTCAAATGTAATGGAATTTTATTTGTTTTTATAACTAGCAAACGTTAAAGGGTTAAATTTGAAGGTCAAAGATCGATCCTGAGTTTACGTAGGTCTCTTTTTCGCCCCAAACAATTTTATAAATTGAGCTAATTTTTTTTAAGATTGTTTAGATTCTGCATTAAAGTTTAATATTTAAGATGGACGGTTAAACAGTTATATTGCTTGCACCATATTGAATTCAGAAATTATTTGGATTGGGAAATATCAAGTCGAAACAAGTAATCCAAATATAATAGATTTATAGATTTTAGAACTAAGAAAGGTTAGAGGATTAAATAAAAAGAATAACAATCCCTTGATAATACACTTTTTGGACTGTGCCGATTTATTTATGTCTTGACTATTTCCTATTCCAAGGCTCTAACTAATAATATACTACGTTCCACAAAGAAATGTATTATTATATATGAAAGGTTTAGATGGTCCTATTTCAGTTCAACAAGAATTTTGCATATTGCCTAAACCTCTTTAACGAAGCTTGCTTTTTAAACCGATAAAATCTTTTTACTAGAAAAAAACTATAGAACAATATTTAAAATATTCAAAGCATTAATATATTAAGGTTTTAAATTGACTTAATCGGTTTGCGCACATAGCAAAATTGACATTTGTTATGGTCAAGGGATTAGACTCAAACTAATTGAAATATATAAACCAAAATTCGTTAAGAGTAGAGACTAAAAAAAATCCCCCTAAATTTACATATCTCATTTTTCAGGAAATCAATATCTTTCGATAGAAACTTTGCGTGTAGTATCCCTCATGATTTTGATCAAAGTTACTGATGAAGGTTGTTAAGAGATTCGGTGATTTCCATGTTATCCGGTAACCACACATTTACTTTTTCAAAAAACCAACTTTTCGATAGGAGTATGGATGTTAAATGAGTTTTCGGTAAAGTGTGCTAGAACAAACAGTGCTGCTGAACGTAGTGTTTCCTTCGCTTTTTTCCTTTCGTTACACTAAAAATAATACAAAAATAATGAAATTTTATTGTTAAAATATGTACTGAATGATGTTGGTTGGGGTTGGTGATCGCCCGGTCAATTGGTTTAGCTTGAAAGTTTGCATTGCAGTATGGTGTTTACTATGATGACGATGATGAAGTTATTGTGGATAAAATAAATGAAGTGAACAAGTTTGAATGTTAAAATAAGTAAAATACCAAAAAATCTTTTTCCACAATTCGCTTTATATTCATAATGAAAATGTTGTTACATTCTCGGTAAAAGAACTCAGCAAAAGTATTTATGAAATTTACAATTTTTTTCTCAGTTCTTATTGCAACAACAACAAAAGTAAAAAGAAAAATAAAGAAATATTGTTATTATTGAAATATTTCCACTGATTACTGTGAGCAATAATTCCTCTCTGCTCGTTTAACATTTTTTTCTTGTTGCCTACAATTTGCAACATTTGTTATTGGTTTTTAGTTTGCAGAAGAAGAAGAAGGTTGCAAATATTTTTTTAATATAATTTGCCATTTGCTTATGTTGCAATGTTGCATTCCTTTTAGGTTTGTTCCCTCTTCTACCTTTATTTTTATTTTATTTTTATCGAATATTTAGGAAAAATATTTTACTGGTTCCTGTACATAAATGGCCGCTACGTGTTCTCAATTACTTAAATGTAATAGTTTCTACTTTTATCATCTCATCTTCTTCCTCATCCTCAAAAAATGTAGCTGCTCGTTCTAGTGCGTTGTTCATTTGATTCTATATTTTTGTAGTCAGGAATTCAAAAATGTTGGCTCTTTTTACTAAACAGGCTTTAGATGGATTTCTAACGTCTATTTTATGTTGTTGCATTTATCTTATTATTTTCATTTTAGATTTATTTTAATGTGTACCTTTTCTCGGCATTCATTTCAACGAAGTTTATTTTGGACTCCTTTTGGTCACCTAGTTGATATATTCGTGGGAGTACAACTATTATTGGAAATATTTCGTTGTAATTTGAATTATTTTGTATAATAAATTTAGGTTTAAAAGGTTTTATATAACTTTTGGAGCGTATCAAATTATTTGGTCCTTAATTTTGTCCATGTGCGTTGGGATTCCAATTCACTGATATTTAACCAGATTTTGTTTATGAGAAACTGTTTTTTGAGTCAAAAAATCGTTGAGAAAGTTTTATATAATTCTATGGATCATTTCAGTTTCCTTTTTTTAGATTTTAGATGTAACGGTTTTAATATCTCATCCATTTTGGCCATTTTGTATGATATATAATGGATTTGTATGCCAGTGAAATTTCCATCTTTAAAATAAAAAGTTGAATAATTTCAAAATGGGTCTGAATCATAATAATATTTTGTTGGATCTTTGTGGAGATAATATTCTCTTAAAGGGAATTTATTTCACGTGATTCTACAGTCAGAATTTCCAGTTTTGCTATATTAAAAATCTATAAGGGAATGAAACTATATGATCTCTAGAAACACTTTGTTGGCCATGATCCAGATTAGGTACAAATGCAAATAGGCTTCTTCACATTATATTGGGATTTATTCTTATATCGGCAGTTTGCAAAATCTGAACGCATTCGCAAAGAAATCCTTCCTTTCCAGCTTCTTTCTATTTGGTTCAAATATATTACATATAATGAATGTGTAACTTCAAATAGCAAATTTGGTGATCTAATCCCTTATCACCAATTGGCACAAGCTCAGTTCGTGACAGTTTTCATTTCATGCAAATAAAAAGTTATTTTCTTACATTCAAATTCTGGGATCGCTTTGGATAAGTCGTGGACCGAAGGGCTCCTACAATAATTCAGAAGTTAAAGCATTTTTTCAGTACGACCACTTACTAATGGTCGATTAGGTCTCGCTTCAGTTGGAAACTGTCACTATAAAATAACTTAAGAAATGGTTTTTATCGTCAAGGAATAGTTTTCCTAAAGATTTGATATTTTATAATGAAAAATGATCGCGAAAAGAACGCAGGTAGTTCTTTGACAGTTTCCAGGTGGACTGTAATTGGCTACAAATTGAACTTAATAGTTACTATAAGACAACTATATAAACTTCAAAGTAGAAATTCTATTTGGATCACTTCTCCAAAAGTTAATGATTATAGCGTATTGTCAGTATTATTTGCTAAGGATTTTATATATTCCGTAGATATGCTATAGTTCCTTGGTCTGATTTCTATAGACCAAGATATGAAAGAGACTCTTTACGTTTTCTCTTCGACTAAATCGTTAAAATAAGTGATACCAAACAGGTAACATATCAAATGCATATCTGCAGCTATCGAAAACTTAAGCCTCTGATATGGCAAAGTTAACACCATTCGGTAAGCCACGTGTCGGCCTAGATTTAAATCAGAAGCGCTAGAAATCAACAAAAGTACAATTTCTTCCAATGAGAGCATTAGCCAGCGTATTGTACCCCACCTTAATTTCAAATATATCGGTCAGGTTTAAGCAATAAAAAACTGTTTCTCTTTTGCGAATTCCCCAAACAAAGTATCTTACATAACCTATATCTTTGTCAGATAGTGATGTATAAATTTTCTAACTAACAATTAACCTTAAATTGTTATTGGGACATTTTAATTTAGTTTAGTTACTTATTTATTATAGTTCCATAGTCTTATTATCAATCCGGAAGAGCCTGTTATTTGTTGTTGAATAAACCATTGAACGTTTATAAGTACATAAAAAACAACAACAACAACGACTTACACAAGTATCTCTTTCATTCATTTGTGTCTTGTTTTTGCATTTATTTTCCTCTGATCCACCACAAAGTGGTCTTGAGGCATATTGGTGTGGTTTTTATAGAACTCTGGGCAAAAAAAAAAAAAAAAAAACTTGAAAAAAATAAAATAAAATATAAAACGTTTAAAAAAAATAAAGAAAAATTTATGAAGGAGACAAAGATGCTGCTGTTGCCCTGGCTGCCTGAATACTGTTGGGCTGCTGCTGCAATTATGGCTTTTATTCTCTTATTAACGAAAAAGCGCAAAAAGAAAAACGGGCTAAACTTGTTTGATGGCTTGAATTTCAAGTTCGAATAATGAAATTTCATTTTGCGTTTATTGATGATTATTTTATCGCGTTTTTTGGTTAAATATAAGTCATATAAAATGTGTTAGTTTTAGTAGTTTGTTTTAGTTTTATTTTAACTTTATCTTTTAGTTTTATAAGGAGCAGACACCATTTTAAATCATTTTTAAAACTCCTTGGAAGATATTTTTTTAAGTTGATTTTGAGTTTTATTAAAATTGAAACCAGAATTGAAAATATGTATTCAAAGTCCTTTTTTTGGTTAAAATTTTTGTTGTTGTTTTTCTTAAGATACTTTAGCTTAAAGATACCTTTTTTGAAATTGTTAAGAGAACAAAGTAATATTTGCTTAGAATCTGAATAAATTTAGTGTTTTATACCCTGCACGACCACAAAATGGCAAAGTATTAACTTTGTCATTCCGTATGTAACGTTTAAGAAGGAATTAACTCAGAACTCATAATGTATATATATTCTTGCATCAAATCAAAATCTGAGCCACTTTGTCTGTTGTTGGCATATTCACATCTACAATAATTGACAAATCACAATGAAATTTGACTTGAGTGTTTGTTATGGTCCTGAGAAACTGCCTATTTAAAACTAGCAAAATCGAATATAGACCGATATCTTAGGCAAAAAAAATTTTCGTAAAATTGTCAATTATATTCGACAAATTAGAATGAAATTATACCGTAATTTAAGATATGTTTGTCCGTTCCAA